>JAGDQP010005789.1:25942-40912 GCA_022664845.1 Lepisma saccharinum | reverse complement strand
TTTTGTATACCACGCATAGCACTGTGACTTACCAAGAGCATGATCACTGTAAGCTTCGACAAGCATGCGATGCGATTCTGCAGCAGTTTTCTTCAAATGGTAACAAAAAATCAATGCTGTCCGCACATCGTAGTTTGTAGGTACAAATTGCGCCATGTTCAACGCTATTGAACACTACACTATGACATTCAGCTTGTCTGGTTGTGAGTTGCAAATCGTTATCAGCAGTTAAAACAAGCAAGTGGCGGCAAGGACGCAGTTTTACGGTAACCACAGTGACAGCTTACGCCGTCTATGCACAAATTCCGGTTTCATATCTACACACTTGGTATATGCACCGATTTATTTATCACAGATCCAGTCTGCGTCATTTGAAGTATATAATAGATTAGGTTATGTTGAACGAATATAATATGCACGTACGCTTTACTTAAGCCGGGTAAAAACAATAATTAAGTACTGACAAATAATAAATGCATATTCCAATATAAAATACTTGATCTTTAATGTAGAAACAGTCAAACATGTGATTTACCTAGTATAAACATTACGCACGTAGGTCCATAGTGATATTTCACATGTACAAGAACATTAGTAATTAGAAATAATAATATCTACTTGATATCCTCCAATAATAACAGCTTCTCTTGCTTTGCTAAAACTAACTCTTACTTGCGTATTTAATTCCAGAATTTCCGCAAACATTCAGATTATTCCTCACAAACCAAAAGGATATAGTTCAACAATAGCTCTTTTCGTTCCACCCTGAAAGACAAGTCAGTATTAGGTTGCGTCAAATTAACAGCCTGGCCACGGTACAGGCGTTGGAAACTGTGTTTAACTAGCAGATAATTCGCCGCATCACCGTCTGGCTGTGAGCTGACTAGAAGCATGATATGCGCACGTCATTTTGGCGGGAAGCAGAAAAAGCAGACGAGAATCAGTTGTTGCCAAACACACAATAATTATTCGGTTGTATGATAATTTAGATTCATGTATAAAATGCATCCTTGTTTGTATATGCATTGCTATAGAATAATTGAAATTTTCAGTTAATTAAAAATAATAAGAATTCTTTAATATGGATAGGAAAACAATTATTAGAACACTAACACGTCACGGTAAGGGTTCTCACGAACAAGATGTAAGAATCATTAAACTTGCTTTGTGTCAGTCTGTTTATAGTTCAGGAGATGGCTGAAGTTGATAACAACAATGTTTTCTGAAAAGTCAGTCCGGAAGATAATACATTATCTATATAGTCGAGGGTATACACATGTATACTCCGTATAACCTCTGATTAACCTTACACATTAGCGAATACCTTCTGCAAAGATGCGTATACCATCTACTTCCGTTTCGTTTATTTATTTAATTTCCGAATTTCCCCGCTGAGATCATTATAGTCAAATACTGTTGGTTCCACGTGATCGGGAACAAAAGTTGAGAAGGGGAAGGATGTATCTACATGATACGCGTGAGCATTTTATCGCAATCTGTTGATTAAAATAAGCACTTTGTAGAAATTTGAATATAGTGTAAAGTCAATTTGAGCTGATGTTTTGTTAGCATGTGATATTTCCTAGTGGATATCTTGAAAAGTATGAGATTTGACTTTCGTTTTCAAAATCAAGGTAGTACAGTAGTTTGATTTTCGATGTATGTAGTGAGTCTCACAACGGGATGAGTAAGTGAGTCTTATGTAGAATTGCATCTGATTGTTGTAAAGTCTCAACAATCTTTTTCTTTCTCCTTCCCTCAATGCAACAAATTATGCATATAATTTCATTGTTATTGCCTCACTGGTATATGTATATAAATTGTAAAATTGTCACTCGTCACAATAACAAAGAATGACTGACGTTGAGAGTATCAGAATATAAGACGTGATGTACAAAATAACCCAAAATCCCATACATCTGTTACTGCGGCGATGAACCAAACTTCTCTGAAGTAAAGGAAAGACTAAGGTCGGAACTGAGGTTTATCTTCTTACAGCTGCAGGCCTCGCAAGACAAGGCCTTCTTCCTTCTCAATCAGAAGCTACTTCCTCTTCTTCGAAGGGTTCAGAGCTGAACCGGGCCTCTTGAGCCGAGTCGTTGAACATCAGAGTTCAGATTCAACACCCCAAGATAAGCGAACGGCAACAAGCCATAGATTAACGATGACAGGCGAACACCGACGAAGACAAGCTCACATACTTCTCCCACTTCTTCCGCTGCTCTCGGGGTATCGAATGCCAGGCTTTTTATTGGAAACTTGCTCTCTCAATTCTTGGTGTTGACATCATCCTAGGGCCAATCACAGAATACTTCTCACACCTTCTACAACCATCTAGTCTCTTCACAACCAGTTAGCATCGAGCTGATTTCTAGATTATGCTTCGCTGCCATAGTCAACTGCAGAACTAATAATTTTGCGGATTCAGATCACCTTCAAAATAGATGATACAGATGAACCTTGCTCTGCTGCGTTGATATTATTTGAGAAACCACTGATTCATATGAAGTTTGATTTCTGCAGAGTAAGATTTAATCTTGGACTTCTGCTTTGCTATGTGATATTCGAGTTGCTTCGTAAGTGAAACATGAGAGTGCTGACTCATGTTAACCTTGATCTTGTAATATAAAGGTGATCTTTAGACTTGCTGACGAAGCTTGTTCTTTTGCCCTTGAAGTAACCTGATACATGTCTGCTTATTGCTATGTCTAGCTCACCTATCACAATTCTTGTCGGAGATCAATCTTACATTTTAATACCAAACAAAGATACAACAGAATGACGATTTTAGCTGAAAACACTTTTCTCTTCTATCTTCGGAGGAATATGAGATTTTGGTTCTTTCTAAAATAAAATGATTATATATATATATATATATAATCTGATTATATGCAGTAACATTCTATCTTTTTGAACAATTCATAATAATATTGAATACAATTATATACAACTTTACTGTTACTTTTTTAAAAACAAAGTTTGACTATAAACTTTAAAAAACAACTTTAGGAAAATCTCATCTAATGCCTTCCCAGGAGGCAACGTACCAAGAATAGAAGATACATTTCCTCGATGAATTGCGATACTGATGCGCTTCATTAGGAAGGTGGTCGCGAGGGCATCACCCGAAACGATCTGTATTCGCCCACCAACCTCTTTAATAAAATTAAGGCCTGCCGTGCCCCAAGTACCACTTGATTCAATTGCGATCGCAACAAAAATAAACTGGTCAAGTAGATTAGAGTATTTCCGATTTTTATGGGCCTCCCTACGAGTAGCTGCACCACCTGCTTTCAAAGAAGAATGAGTAACATTTGAAATGGCAAAAGTATCAGCGCAGGTAAAATCCCATAACAGAGGTCTTCCTCCTTTCCATGGAACTAGTGTCATTCCATCAGGTCTCCTACCATTGGAGCGGCTACAGCCAGATGGTTCTCGTACCGATGGTACATTAGCAGAAACTAGAGCTCTGAGGATTACATCATTGACACTAGAATGACGCGTGTGTCTACCAGCACTCTTGACACAGGAGAGACCATGAAGGCCCCGTTTATTCACGAATGCTCCACAGGCTGGACAGCGGTGAGGTACACAGACATCTGCTCCTAAACGTAAGGCAACAGCGACACGGAAGCTTTCATTCGAAGGATGTAGCCCAAGAAGAGGAGAAGGCAAAGCTTGGAGCCAAGCACCTGACTCAGGTGAATACGCTGCTAGTAGCCTGGCTTGATCTTCAAGACAAGTAGCGGATTGTAGTAACTGCGATGGTGTACGTTTGTTGATAGGATCGTCCCAAGAATATTGAGAGCTATTGACATCCAAAAGAGGAGAATTTGATCCACTTAATGTAGACCATTTTGCTGAAGAATCTTAAATAGAGACGTCCGGGTCGAGGCAAAGGCACAGTGGAAGGATAGATTCAACGAGACGACGAGAGCCATAGAATGACGCTAAAAAGGACGGAATCGCCAAATCCATGGCCCGACGAATGCCAAGTTCACCTGACCGAACGGGCAGAGTAGCCTGTAACCAAGCCTTGCCACTCAAAGAACAATTAAGGATCGATTCGAGGCCTGCTTGTAAAACACAATCATAATTCTGTAACAATGACTCTTCCCGCCAAGAAGGAGAACAATGTAAAAAGTACATTAAACGGGGGATGGAAAAAGATGCACGAAGTAGACAGAATGCTGAATGTGTTGAAATCAAAGATAAGCTGGAAAAAAAATAAAGTTTAGATATCTTCTCAATCAGTAGACTGCGAAGAGCCTCGGTAGAGATGGCAGAGCCAAGTAGATATGCTGAAGCAGAAGTCATAAATCGTATTCCAGGAGCTATGTCCATGAATCTTGAATAAAGAGCATCGTTCTGGTCTTGCTGAACATTTAGAAGACTAACTTCGCGCATTAAAAAATCAGATGTAAGCCAATTTCTGACGATGCATCCCGAATGTTAAGTAAGGTAGAAAGAATCAGGTCTGGATCGTCCGCGATAGTGCCATCATCTTAATACAATAAGTTCAATTCGGTTGTTATAGAATTGACAATTGATTGTAGTGTAATTGCAAAAAGAGCAGGAGCGAGGGGATCACCCTGTTGGACTCCACGTTGAGATAAAATGATGTCATCACCCAAAAAGAGATCACTAGGTTGAGAATAACACTGATAAACATAATAATAAATCAACAGGAAATCTTTTTGAATCACCTTCAACATGGCATCGCGATTTAATTCGTTGAAGGCATTGCGAAAATCAAGCTTTACGACGGCTTTTGGACGAGGATGATGAAATGAAAAGTAAATACGAGCGGCATGGACAGCAGCCTCGGCACCATAAGGAACACATACTCCTAATTGGTGAGGGGGTAGAAAAGGTATTAATGGAATCACGAATTCGAAAACGTATAATTTTTGCTGTCAGACTACGCCACACATTGCCGATCGCAATGGGACGAATGCCTATACACTTCTTTCTTAAGGTGATCAAGGTGGTGCCAAAGAAAATTGGACTAACATAATAGAAATAAAATCGCATAAAGAAGTAATGAGTCAACATCATTACACATCAAAAGACCTTTAAGAATCGAAGGACGAAGACCATCCAATCCACCTTCGGATCCTGAAGGAAAAGAGTTGATAGCTTTCAAGAGTTCGGAGGAAGACACTCGAGACATTAAGGAAGCAGAAGGAGTAGGAGCCGGCAAAATGAAAGAATTAGATGGAGGTGGATGTTTTTTCTTTAAATCTTTGGCGTCTGGTGCAACTATTATGTCGTCGGAGGTAAGTAAGGGAACCGCACCACGAACATCTCCATCAGCAATCTTGTTTTCACCCATCTTGATGTTGAAAGAAGCAGTAGATGAGCTCGTTTTCCGTCGTTTTGTTGAAGGGCAAGGAATGTCATCAGGATGATTGTCGAGCCAACAACGAACTCCTTGCTTAACCCAAGTAGTGAGATTAGTTACATGATCAGACTGTTGTGGTGCGCGCAGAACAGCATAAGGAAAGAAGAAAATGTCCATCCAGGTATTTACATCATTTGTTCTGACCGATTGACTAATCACTGCATGGAGAGCATCCGCCACTGCAAAACGTGCACCTCTGGGAACTCGACGAAGAAGGGGAATAGAAGACTTTAATCTACTAAGAAGCTTGTTAGTTTCAGACAGCGAGGACTTGAGTACATTGGGATTGCTGTGGACTAGACTGGAAGACGATGCCGGAAGGAGAACAGGAGGAGAAGAGAATTAGACACTCGTTATACTACAATCCTGATGAGTTTTGCCAACATAAAACATTTGCCGCAATGAGAGCAAGAAGCCACATTTGTACTCCTCGGCAACAAGGCATAAACACTAGAGGACAATACATTATCCGTTGAAGCCACTGTTGTGGTTCTCAAAGACGCTGCAGAATGAACACTCGTGCCCTCATTCACATCAGAGATAAAGGATGAATCATGTGGGAGAATACTCTGAAAGTTCGATGAAGCAGCAGACATCGTTCAAGGAAACAAAGAATCATTTAAGCGAAGTAAAACCCATTACACATTCAAATATTTGAAATATAATTGCTGTGATAACGGCAGCAAAACATCACACTTAACACACAAAAGTAACAGCTGCTCCAACAAAACATAACCGAATTAAAACCAATTAACATAACTAAATTCAAAACACTACGAATAACGATTATCAGATAAAATCAATGGATTCGTCACCATAATGTACATTATAATTATACCACTCAAAACTAATTAAATCACGGAGCGGCTCTAAAGCACGTCTATATGAATAAAATATATATTCATGGCCGGATTTACCACCAGGTCCGTACCTAGGGCCGCAACTTTCACAGGGGCGCACTTTACAAGAAAAAAATTACAAATCGCTATTCAAAAGGCGAGACAAAAAAATTCAACAAAAAACATAAAGGACCATGTAGGGGTAGCGCCAAACACAATCACCTTTGATTCAGGTGGACCCATCGTTCATAACTGACTATAATGTCTAGGTTCGAAGGGTGTGACGGGGCAAGGACGGGGGCGCTGACCCCATGGGGCACTGCCGCCTGTAGGTCGGCGATCAAGGTAGAGCTGGCTGCGATTATCGTATGAGCGGCATTAGTCCTACAAAAGAACCCGAGCCGAGCAAGGGAAATGGCCGATGCGAGAAAAATAATTGATTGCCAAATGAAAACAACCAAAGTAGGAACATGCTAATTAGTTTAAAGTATGAATTGTAGACTTGCCAATCACTATTTAGATTTTCATAATTAAAGGTGGCAACGCAGGACGTCCGACCAAATGCCGCCTCGGGCGGCACAGTGTCGGCAAATTGGAAGCGACAACGCACGACGCCGGCCCAAATACCAACGACGGCAAGTAGTTGGGGAGTTGCAGAAGAATTGCAGTCGGCCCTAACCGTACACCCAAAGAAAGAAATTATCCTATGAAAATTGTGTCAGACTTACGAATTCTGCCGACCCTGGTAAGGCGCCCAACTAAATACGAAGAAAGTAAAATGCGAAATAGAATACCGGTGCATAAATTATTTGTATAATTTTTGTTGCATGTACTTCATGAATCTGGTAAAACCCACTTTCTTTTTTTTACATTTACTGTTGAAGGGAAAGAGATAGGCATGCCTTCCCGCCTGAAAGTACAAATGGTGCGCGCAGGCACAGTGGAGTGAACCGGTTAGTTCTGTTCCGTAACTTCCGGAATGTGATTTATTTGCGATGGTCTCTGCCAATAAGCCAGCGCGCATACGTCGACATGTTCCAACAGGTTGTTGGTGCTATTCGCAATTCCCTCACTCTTTTGTTTTGTGTTTGAAATTGGAAAAACTAGTTGTTTCTCTCGTTTTTATGGGTAAGTTTATTTTATGGGTTTCTCTCGTCTTTGTTTATTGACAACGACTGAAGGATGTATTTTAGTGACTGGGGTGTGCATGTGGAATGTTACGAAGAGAAGTGGTGTTTTATCAAAAAATCTAGAAATGAGGTAAAATTACAAAATATGTCATGTGTATAGTTGAAAGTGCCAAAGGTGTTTTATCTACGCAAAATATGCGTGGCAAGGGAAAAATGTACGTTTTGCTGTTAATATTATTCAAGTTGCGTGCGCGAAGTATGCTGTGAGAATAACTGCGTCTAAGTTACAAGTGTAGTTCTTTCAAAATGATTCTTGTTTGTTATAGTGAATTTGAGTTTTTATTATTGAGCAAGAAATTCTAATATGGTTTTATGTGCTAGTGTGTCAGTTGTAGAAGTGCACAATGTATCAAACTAGCTGTGCTTTCCCGTGTGTTATTAATTTGTGTTATTGTGCGTTCTAAAATGAAGTGTGCAAAGTGCAGTTTTAGTGCAATTTTGGTTTGTGTGTGTGATATTTCAAGTAAGAAATAATTGTCCTCCACATCCATTCAATATGTTTACCACTTGCTTAAACCTGGCTAGATTCTAGAACACTGGCCCGCCTGGATGAATTCAACATACTAGCATTAGGAAAATGTCATTTCTAATTTGTTTATGATATACTAACATGAACTAACATAATCTAACCTAACATTTAGTCACAAATCATAGGTAAACAGAAATAGCTTATGGTTTTCACAGTGTGAAAATATATGCGGGCCAGTGATCTAGAACCGTCACCTTAAACCTTTTAGTTTTCTCATACAAACCTTTTGCACTAAAAATGACCTGTCATATAATTATTTCGTACTTTTAATTCATACATTTCGGTCTAAATTCCTGCAGTTAAATATCAGAGCATTTTTGGGTGACAAACGTCAAGCCAATTTCCTGTTTCCATCATGGCGGTTTCTTATCATAACGTTGGGTTTGAAAGGCAGTAAAAAAGGCATGATTGCGCATGCTTTCGTGACTTATGACGGTGCCATTTTGATCTCAAGTTATCATGGGTATCTGCATGTAAACAAATCGACATGAGGTATTATTTAATGTTTCGTTAGTGTTATGGGAGTATAAGGCCTATTATTAAAAGTAGCACGTGAATGTTATTTAAGGCCTTTAGGCATCTAAGGCTCAGGCCCGGATAGGGGAGGGGAAAGGATTCGGGAGGTGTCGGCCAGGGCCTATGATGAAAGTGCCGTCCCGGAATTTGCCTGGTGGAACTGAAGAAAAATCTTACAAAAACCTCAATCAGGATGGTCAGCCGCTGGGATCGAAGCCACGAAATCCCGAATGCTACGCCAACACTCTACCACTGCGCTACGGCAGTTAGGTAAAATAGCTCGTTTCAGGTCATAGTTCGAGAACGCTTGTGCGTTCAAGTTCTCTTGTTGCAGTATGTTCGTAAAAGATTTTCTTTTCATGTTTAATTTCAGTTTAGAATTAGCACTAATATTATTAATAAACCACATTATTGTCCCGTCGTCTTTTAGGAGGGGACCTCCAGTTAAAATTGTTTCAAAGCTAAGCTTTTTTAAACAAAAAGAGACCTGTTGGAGACTGATCACGATGTATGTTTATATGAGAAACAAAACATCCTAATTTCGATTCTAGCTTTCCAAGTATTTGTTGCAAAACTCCGTTTAGATTAAACATAATCGATACAAGTTTAGGGTAAATATGACCCTTGTGAATTTATATGTTGCTGCAAAGTTTCTTTTGAATAAAGAAGAGGGGAATATCCTACTGCAGTGCATTCACTAGAGCTTTTGGGTGCGTAAACATGACCGTGATGGGAATCGAATCCCCAATTCTTTGATATTCCTTTTACGAGCTTGTGTTAACAAATTTTAAGGGTTTTTTCCGTATTTTTGAGATTACTTTATAATTTTATTACGTACGTCGTATCTAAGCATACCGAAAGCCGGGGTGGTGCCTATAAACAAGCTCTGGGTGATTATCTTGCAACAACTCCGGGATGAGCCTTAGACACCTCAAGGCCATAAATAAATTTAAAAAAAAAAACTGAATATCTTAAATAGCTGGTTAGCAGTATTTTTTGTCACGTTGTGGAAGTAGTAAATGTATTTGCTACTCCTTGATGAACAACAACCTAGGCCTAATTATTCTAATCGAACCTACCATCAATATGAATATCTACCCTTCCCTGAGCGAGTTTTCGGGTACAGATAGAGCAACTGGGCTTAAGAGTTGTAAAACTCAAGCCACTTGTTCATTCATGAACCTTACTGGTTAAATTCCGTTGTTGGTCGTCCGTTTGTAGGAAAATTTACCAGGGAAGAAATTGATAATTTGTTTGTTTTGTGTGGTTGATAAAATATAAGGAGAGCGGAAGTTGAGATTGTTTTATTGTATAAGCGGTGATAAATATGGAACTATTTGTAAAGCGGAGGGAACTAGGGCACTACTTGGCGCAAGGTTACCTTATGGTTCGATTGTGGGAAAGTAACGAGCAGTTATATTCACTTGTGACTAGCGACAGGAACGGCACCTTGTGAAAACTCAAGTTAAGCGCGTGTGCAATAAAAAAGGAACCTGACTTACTTAACCTCCACATGCGTTTGCTCACTAATTTCATTAAATTTCCTCCGTTTATATATATAAAAAGAAAAAAGTTTTCATAAAGGAAAGATAACTAAAAAAACTACACCAAGTTGAAGCCGTGTTCCTTGGATTAGCTTTCCGACATGCTACCAATACGCTAAATTGGCAACTGCAAGCACATGGTTGGAAGTAATATTTAGCTTTAAGACCACTAACAATAATCGTCCACGATTTTATGTTGAAGATAAGGGACCTGTACAAACCAAAGTACTACGGTAAGTGGGAAGTGAACAAAAAACTGGTGTCACTAAACGTAACGTAAAAAATTATGATTTTTAAATTTCCGTATCTTTTATTAGGCTTTTCGTCGGAAACCTGGAGGACTACCAACTTAGGAATAAATGTCAACCTTATTCTGGAAATTAATGCACTACGCACACAAATGCATTTTAAGGGTGTTTTTGTTTTCCACAGTCTACTATTACATGCAGTGCACGACCGCAATTCGTTACCTTTGTCTACGATTTATGGGAAACTATTAGTTTGCTACGAATGTCTTTCAATGCACCCACTACAGGCGGTTAGGTAGTCTGTGACAGGATAGAGAAATCAAGTTAGATTTTTTAATCATTACGTTGTCTTGCTGTTGCCAAAGGCTGTTATACGTTGCTATTTCATTTACATACCAATCAGACTGCAAGACCGTGATATTTAATTCACTTTCCCTCCGATTTATGGAAAATTATTTTCTCCCGAATGTTATTTACGCTTGCATTACAGGTTAGCGTACGACTTAGTAAAATCCGGTTTGATATATTTTTTTCTTGTTAGGATGGGTTAAATTATGTTATGCCTAGTTTCTAATTTCTTATGCATAATTACTAGTGAAAATGTGATTATTGGGTTACCAACTTCTCTTTGTTGGTTAAGGTTAATGTAAAACAACGATTTCCAACAGAAGGTGGCAGCACTATCTCCGTATATGTCTAATGTATTTTTATCTTTGCACGAAATTTGAATGCTGTGCTTACAAATTCAAGCCTAGAAAGTTCTAACTTTTAGGGGGAAAAGTTTAAAGCCAATTCGAGAGTTCAATAATTGCATATTTTTAATTTTCTTCTCTGTTCATTGTTGAAAGAGCTTTGTTGTTATAATTTTTGATATTCACAACAACAATCAAACGATTCCAACTATGAAGAAAAACTAAAATTAAAAATCGCAAATGATCGACCTCTTTAATTGGTTATGAACTTTCTTCCCTGAATGAGTGAACTCTCTAGGCTTGAATTTGTAAGAGAAGCATTGAAATTTCGTGCAACGATAAAAATACATTACACATATACGGAGATAGTGCTGCCATCTACTATTGGAGATTTTTGGGGTTAAGTTTACTATCACCGGACCAATTTTGACAAATTTACAGGATGAGTGGAGTCAATTTACTTCTGTTTATGAAGAAATGCAAGTGAAAGTGCAATGTGGGTAACAGTGGAAATGAATTATAATCTTGTAGTTACTTTGTATATGTTTTATGACACACTGCATGTGGTGGCGGAAGGAACTATTTGGCCTAGAGTTACAATTTTTGTCATGTGGATGCGGCTAGAGCAATGTTTTTTCGCTGTTTTTATCTGTCGCTGTGCAAAAAAACAAAACACCGAAACTTGACTTACCTAACCTCCAAGTGTCCTTGGTCAGTCACTGAGCAAATAAAGAAAAAAACACCGGACCTGGGAGGTATTTTTTATTTTGGTTTTGAACAGTTTCGGTTCACTGCTACAACTAGGAGTGATTCTACTCTCTGACATTACTTGTACCAGATTCAGTTCACCGCTAGTTGGAGTAGTGAATCGGAACAGTGAACCGTGTGTCTATTAATCTGTATTTGTTCCAAGATTTCTTACCGTTTTACGCTAATGCGAATTTGAAATCGGTGTGAGGTTGAAAACGAAGAGTAGTTCTATAAATATCGTTGGTTGAATCCAGTACGTGGGGGAAAATAAAACAGGTATTGTGAAATAATGGCAGTAAGGGGAATAAGCGTCTTGCAATTTCTTGTGACTCACTTAAAGGTTCATTTGTTGTCAACGCTATCTTTCAATTGACTTTATGAACTTTTGGCTCAGTCCGGGATTGAGTAGTTCTAGGATGAGGAGGGTATCGACCAGGGCCTTTCTTAAGGTATCTTCCCGGTATTTGCCTGGTGAAACTGTGTACGATATGTTGTGAAATCATGTGGGAAGGAGTGAGTACTATATAAGCAATTGAATCACGCCACCAAGCATCACTTCATTGCACTTGCTTCAGTTATATGGTATACAGGCTGGAAGTGGGTGTTCGAGTGGAATAAATTGGGCATTTATTTACTATCGCGGACCAGACCAAAATAAAAAATACCTCCACGTTTGGTGTTTTCTTACTTGCTCAGCGACTGGCCAAGGGTACTATGAGGTTAGGTAAGTATGGTTCGGTGTTCTTAATTCTGCACAGCGACCAATCAAGCGCACTTGAAGGTTAGGTAAGTCAGGTTCGTTGTTTTTTCCTTCTGCACAACTTTCGGTCGTCATGTTTGAAAGATTCGATAAAACTCATGCAAGAAATGTCACATGACAACAACTGTAACTCAACGCCAAATAGTCCCTTCCGCCACCACATGCAGTGAGTCTTAAAACATCTACAAAACTAACTACAACAACATTATTACTCACTTCCACTGTTACCAAATTGTACTTTCACCTGCATTTCATCACAAACCGAAGTAAATTGCCTCAATTTATCCTGTACATTTGTTAAAATTGGTCCGGCGATAGTAAACTTAACCAAGAAATTGCCCCAAACTACTTTCTTCGGAGATCCTATAACTTATAGTTCTATGAACTTCCATGGCTTCTGCCTTTTCTATGAGTGGTCCCGTAATCGATTTTCGAGAATACCTTGGTGTGGGGCCTTTCATGCTTGCTGGACCTGCTCTGCTTTTAATTAATAAACTTGCAGTGCGGTTGGTGGGATGTGAGGATCTCACAGAACCAAACAACGAGAACACTGACTGTATGGGGAAGCACCAAGAATCAATGTACAGATCCATATCGAGGAGTTTACTATACCGAAGGACACAAGGTAATATTTTCATTGGTTTTTATTTTGAATTATATTTTTGGCCTTTAGGCATCATGGATCAGGTTGGGAGAGGATACAAGGAAGGAGTCTACCAGGGTCTAAACTTAGGATACCATCTCGGCATTTGCCTAGTGTAACTTTCTTTCTGTTTGATACTCTCTAGGCTGATCTTGTATTATGAAAATATAACCGACTATCCTGTATACGATGAAATTTCACATGATTTCAGAATAGTCATGGATTTATGAAGAAATATAAAATTTTAAATAGTGTTTCAAAAATTACTAAATAATGTTTAGGCGTGTAATGTGGTTCTATGATCTTGCGAACTTATTTTTCAAGGTTCTTCTCATTTCTGGACTAGTTCGCAAGCATTCAGACTAGTGTCTGAAGTGAATGGAAAAATTGAACGCCGAAAAAAGAAAAAAAAACGTTTTTTATTGTTCGTGCTACTTTGGAAAAGAACGGTTTTTTATTATTACGGGGTCTCTGACATTTTATGACCTATGAACTAGTTAAAATGTTGGTTGATGTTCAAGACATATATTCAGAAAAAAATCCGCAATTGGACTGCCTCTGACAAAGTTTTGAGGCATTATATAAGTTTTCTCGCTCTGGGCCAAAGATGCCTCAGGGCCAAAAGTGAACAGAACATTCCTCTCATGTACAAGGGTGCTAATCAGATATATTGCATCCCTAATACAAATTGAAAGTTTTTTGTACATTCTTTAACGTAACAACATTTAATTTTTCTAAAGCTAAACAATAAATGCATTAGGTGTGTTAAGTAGTGAATATTGGTGATGAAAGGCAAAAAAAAAAAAAACTGATTTCGTCAATAAAACCAGTTTCTTTTGGCCTCGTGAAAATAAAACAATTTTTCCTTTTTTTTTCGAAAATTCCCGTTGTTTTCCCGGCCTTTAAAACTCTAACCCAGATACATTATACTTATAAAATGTCAGTATGTAAGTTACATTTATTAGTATATGCTGTACAGTTTTGTGAAAAAACAACGTTCAGTTTTTTTCAGTCAGGGAAATATTAACAAAATCAGGGAATTCCAGACATGTTTATGGTTAGCCACTCTGTATTAAGTAGATGTACTTATAAACACTAGTTGCATTTATTGTTGAAAGTTTCCAATCATAGTGATACTGAATTCACTACTTACAGTGGAGTGATACTATTATCAGCAATTATATAATTTTCTTTCTTGGAATTGCATGTAATAATTAAGTTAAAATAATAACAACAGTATACAATATTTATACAAGTGCACGTGGCTCTATATAGATGATATCGTTAATACCATGTCAGTCAAAGCTTTTTATTTCCTCCGTATACTTTTTTGCATCCGGGTTTCCCAGGTACCCTGGTTGCTCTTAAAATTTTCAAACAGGAAAGTAAATAATTGGAAACTTAAAATTTCTTGCGCGAAAATTTCAAAACTTCAATTTATTTATTAACAAAAATGTTCTAAACTTACCCATTTTCGCTCAAACTTATAAATATATCTTTTGAAAGTTAATTGTTAAGAATTGAATGTAATATTCAGAATTTTCGTTGCCGCCCTCTGGCCTGTCTTAAGCCGCCCTCTCGTTAAGGCATGAGGCAAGACCTCGATGTCGCAGCCACAGTAGGACGCCCTCAACGCCAAATTCTTGAGCCCCCTACTCAATCACAATAATTTTATGATCTTGGTTCTGCATCAGCTGATATCTACATTACATAAACGTACAACAAGTCTACATTTAAGGGAGCTTCTTAACATGTTAGACAAATGTGTCCATCCAGAACACATATTTCTTACATCATTAAATGTAGAATTATATATATATATATATATATATATATATATATATATATATATATA
>JAGDQP010005789.1:0-25542 GCA_022664845.1 Lepisma saccharinum | reverse complement strand
TTCAGAACACATGTTTCGGATATCTCATTAAATGTAGAATTATATATCTATTTGTATTGCAGATATCAGTTGACGCACAACCAAGATCACAAGGGCGTCGTTGGGGAGGGGGGTCAAGGGGTCGGCGTGGGGGACGTCCTACTGTGGATGCGACATCGAGGTCGTGCCTCATACCTTGCTGAGGGTCGGATTAAGGCAGGCCAGGGACCTGCCAATCTGCACTTTGTAGTAGTCAGGCCATCTCCTTGTCAAGGGCTCGGAATACGGTAGGTCGGTGAGCGGCAAGGCTGCGACACAGGGGGTCGGCCTTACGCTTTAACTACGAGTCCTTTTATGGTCGGCAAGTAGTCGGTCAGGCTACGACGTTGCGGGCGGCCTAGCACCTTGCCACATGGTCTCTTTTTAGTCGTTCCACCGACGATAAAGTAGGCGGTGTCGTTTCGACAACAACGCCGGCACGACACCTAACGTTTGGAAAGGCAAACTGTCGGGAAGGTTACCGGCCCAACTACGACGTCGTCTCTTTCCCGACCATTGGTCGGCAAAGGACCGGGATAGCGTTGGCAAAACGTCGGCATTGTGGCTAACTTACAACTCTCTGCCGCGTAGGCATTTGGTCGGATTTTTTGTACTTGTTAGCAAGCTTGCCGATGCCAATGTGTCCCGACTTTCTACCGCCGGGCTGCCGCCATCGGTAGCGACCGTACTACTTGCCACCTACGATTTCCCCATAGGGGATAGTCATGGGGCTAGTGCGCTTAGTCACATAAATCATAAATCACAGTTATTAGTGAATCACGTCTCTCTCAGAGAGAGGAGATTGGTCTACTGCTCCCTTGCTGACCAGACGGGTTGGGAGAGGTTAGCTTAAGCTCTCACTGTGATCGATATTTTTCATAGCAGCTCCCCAATTGCACCAAGATGCTGGGTGGTCACCGTTCCAGACCCACACGCCGTGGAAAAATCTAAGACTAACCGCTAGACCAACAGAGCTATCTATCTATATAATATACAGGAAGAGAGAGAGAGCATTTTGCGCTTCTTGTATGTGTAGAAATTAAATTATTCCATCCTTAGCGACTAAAATTAAAATTTACTTGCAACGCGAATTACAATAAGGTAGCAACATATTCTCCGCGTAAAGATTGATAAAATAAAAGATTCACAGCGTATATACCCTGTGAAATTCTGGGACTAGAGCACTGACTATATCAGTATTCAGTTTCAGACCCGTAAGTTGCTTTAAGAACTTCACTGGAGTGTATTTTCTAGCGCTATGAGCGTGAGATAGTATTTTCCCATGGGAAGAAATCGTTAGCTCTATTGAAAATGGTGGTATATGTTGTTAGCTCGCAAGCGCTGTATAAAAGATAATAAGTATAATCTAATAATCAGTTCCACGTAACTATCGTTCATGTTCCTTAGGGAACTCTGTTTACAAATGATTAAAATACCTTGAGTGCTCTTTTTTAAACTATAACCAACGTATACTGAGGAGGGACAGATATATTAACTCTCCACATACGTGCTATACAATAGCCCGAATAAATTATAAATCTAAATTGTGTCTTATTAACTATCACTCATGTGGACCGGAGAGGAACATATATTATTATGCTAATTCTACATACTAGCTGCTTTTGTTGTACCATTTGTACGGCGTTGAATATACATCAAAATGTTGTTTTCATTATTTAAAGACGTATCATGCAGAATGTGATGTAAAATCAAGGGGTGATAGGAGTGGTAGAACACATATGTCCTGCTACATTATATCCTTGCACTCATTTCACCCCCTTAGTTTCGCATTACATTCTGAGCATAGGCGTGCTCACAGAGGGTAAGGGACCGGCTTCCCCCCTAATGTTTGGCATACCAATCCAGAACATTAGTTTTCAACAATTTTTTATATATGAAGAGTTATATAGTAGTGCACTTTTCGATCAATTTCTCAGTTAATAGTATATTTTACAAAAGTTAGCTCTGAAGAAGCCTTCATCTACCCATTGCCTCTCCCGCTGTGATCATCACTAATCAAAGTATACTTTGGTCTTTGCAATATTGATCAAAATTTCTACTTTTCACTTGTATTTTCCTATCGTTCTTCCAGTTTTATTTTCTTCCCAACAATGACGTACTACATTATCTGCTTTTAACTTGATAACAATGCAGAACATTACTCGGCTTTCGGCTTGTTTTTTGATTCTTTGATCAAAAAGCAGAAGTTGTCTTCATAATATTTTCATATCAAAGTATCAAATATATTTAGATCTGGGCAAGAATACAAACTGCGGGGTCCTCAACATTCCGCTATGGGGTCTGCGAATTTACTCCTTCAGACAAGGAGATAAGGATCAGCGCGGTAAATTGGAATTTTCCTGGGGGAGGCAAGGATTATTATTTGCCCCTACCCCTTAGAAAATACATGTAGTTACATATTACGTTTTTTCGTGGCAAGTAGAACCCTGGTTATTTTTATTATCTCAAGTTATTACATTTATTCAACATTTATTACAAGTGAAATTGTGGGGCCCATATTTGAGGCAATTTAAAACCTGATTAAAGATGTTTATTACTTCTAAGGGCCCCAGTTGGGAGTTCTACTGAAGTAGGGCCCAAATTGAATTTATACTTCATATTAGGGATATATATGTTATATCAGATGATGGAGCAGCAACAGCGCCTTTAATTATTTTCAGTTCTTTTGGGAAGGGTATTGTGGGTCCATTCCATGCTTCACAAGTTTTGTAAGTGTCTGGTCTTGTGAAGTTCGACCATTGGCCGAAAATGTAACCAATGACTCTTTCAGCTTCAATCCATTTATTTGTAATGTGTTCATTAAATAAGAAATTGCTATCGAACTGTATCCCAAGATCGTTAATGTTGTCTACCTTCTCTATTATATTTCCATTAATATAATATTAAGTTACGAAATACTGAACCTTTCGGGTAAATTTTACGTATTTGGTTTTGTTATTGCTAATCTTTATACCGTTTTCTTCACACAATCTTACAACTCTGTTGAAATTTTCCTGTAATATAACCTGCTCAAAACTGTTTCTTACCATACTCATAATTTTTAAATCTTCAGCATACAATACTTTTTTTGTATCTTGCACCACTTCTGGTAAATCATTAAGAAATATTACAAATAAAAGTTGCCCAAGGAGGGATCCCTGTGGTATGTCGTATTAAGCCTATTTCAGATTTTACATGTCCAATTTTGATTTGATATTTTCTATTCGAAAGGTAGCTGCGAAACCACATTATGTACAAAGGTGAAAGACCAAGGTTACTAAATTTGTTGAAAAGAATATTATGGTTTATAGAATCGATGGCTTTGTATACCTAAATAATATTCACATAAATAATATCAACATGTGAATTAGTTTTAATAGCTGCAGAGACGTCAGTTATTTTAGCTGCATTGGTTAATATGCATTTTTTTTTATTAAACTCATGTTGAGATGGATGTAATAAATTTTCTACACTAAAAATTCAGGTATTTATGTACAATTGTGATTGGCCTATAGTTGTTGGTATCTCTTCTGTTAATACCCGTGTACTCAGGAGTTACAAATGAACTTCTCCACTTTTCAGGAAATTTCCCTTGTCTTAATTAAGAATTATAAATCTTAGACAAAAGAGTAGCCAAATCATTCGAATAAGCCTTAATTATAAAATTGAGAATTATATCTATATCTATTGCTGAAATAGTCTTCAATTTTCCTATTGCCTCATTTACATCTTTAAAATCTATATCTGGACCTCAGTGATCTTGGCAGAGATCTGCTAACATTTTTTTTAAATCCCAGAGTTACCTGGACATAATATTTATATTGTCAGACACAATTTAAAACAATGAAATAAATATTATATTTAACACATGTACAGTAGGTAAGCAAGATAATAGTCAAGGACAACAACAAAAAGGCAAACATAATATGCTACCAGATTTAAAGTGAAAACCAACAAACCAAATTAACATTAACAACAAAGAGGAACTGAATTTCACGTAGAAATTTCTGGCAGATGTCTGCGAAGGTAACCACGTAGAAAATCATAAAGATGTCTGCCAAGGTATCCCCGCGAAATATAACAAATAAACTCAAATTTCATGTACCTGCGGGGTACATTATACAGCTGCGCAAGACAAAAATGAAGGGATCTCATACTAGACACCCTCCCCTATACTATATGTCATAACGAGCAAAATCGGACAGGGTAAAATCATCCATGATTTAGAAAATGAAGACAATGAGCAGAATACACCCACGAGGGAAGTATCCAAGACCTACAACCCCGAGCAAGAGGAAGAAAATAATGAAGGGCTCATCGTTACAAACTGGGACGTTGAACAAGCTATAAAAAGTTTTGAAAATGGAAAGGCCCTAGGCCCAAACGATATAAAGAGCGAAATCTATAAGGAAAACAAAGATATCTCCATACCTCGTAAGACCTTTTCGCGAATGCTTAGAACAAGGCATCTTCCCCAACTCGTGGAAGAAGGCAAAGCTGGTTATACTCTTGAAAGGCGAGAACAAGGATAGAACAAACCCTAAGTCATATAGACCTATCTGCCTGCTAAACGTCCTAACCAAAATATTCGAAAAAGTAATAGCATTGAAGATAAATAATAAAAGGACAAACATTAATGAATGCAGCTTACAATTTGGTTTTAGGAAAAATAAATCTACTGAAGGCACCATCAACGAGATCTGTAACAAAATTCAGCAACTTAATAATGATGAGTGTAAATATACTATAGGAATATTTTTTGACATAGCGGGGCGTTCGACAACCTGTGGTGGCAAGCTCTAATGAGAGAGATAAGAAACCTAAAAATCCACACAAAAATTTGGAAAGTTATTAAAAACTATTTTTGTAATAGAAGAATGGAAGTGAGTACGGCCGATGGAGTTGTGGGTAAAAGACCGACAAGAGGATGTCCTCAGGGATCGGTTCTGGGACCTAACCTTCCAGCCATGTATGGAGATGCTTAATGAACTGCAAGAGGTAGACCTAGGGTTTGCGGACGACCTGGCGGTGGTAATAAAAGGAAATAGCAGATTGGAGATAGAAAGGAAATCTAACGCAGTCACAATAGAAATGGCGTCATGGTGCAGTAATAATAAATTAACAGTCTCAGCAGAGAAAACAAAATGTGTACTATTTAAAGTAAAACTTAATTTAAACAGAGTACCCATAATCAAAATCAATAATAAAACAATTAAGAGAGTACAGACTTTTAAACATTTAGGAATAACACTTGATGAAAGGTTAAACTTCAGAAAACACACCGAACTGATATCAAGCAAAGCAATCAAAATAGCACACAAGCTAGTAAACATTGTGACAAAAGAGCTAAGATTACTGACGAAAATTGTTAAGCTGTACAATGACGTCATCATAATATCTTTAGTCGGATACGACGCCAGTGTCTGAAGCCACCGGATGAACGATGTTAGACAAAGTCGAACAATAAACCGCGCTCAAAGGCAACTTCTGATAAGACCCACAGGAGCATACAGAACAACGCCGGTGGAGGCACTCTAGGTGGCTACAACAACCCTGCCATCGCACCTACAAGTCAAAAAACTAGGTGCTATGTATTGGATCAAAAAGAAAAATAACGAAAAGTCACTAGGATACTACATGCTCATGTGGACAACAAGCAGGATGTGCAGGAAATACTAACCAATGCATGGCAGCATCTATGGCAAGAATGCCCGAAAGCTAGAAGATTATATAGTATAATACCGGACGTGGCTGGCAGGATGGAGCTCGACGTGGAGATTACAGGATGGCCCATTCAGGCAGAAACTAAAATAAATGAATATAGTCGCACCTGTGGGTCGGTCGCTACCCCGGAACACGTAATGCTAAAATGCGAAGACACAGAAAACCTGGTTGGTGAACAAAGAACTCTCCTGGAGGGTATGGAAATCGCAGAAATAAATTTATACCCGAAGGCGACCGTGGTCAGGCGCGGCGAAGACCAGATGCTGACCAATAGAAAACAGGTTGGGGAGCTGATACCGCATGGAGGGAAACGTGAAGCGGACCTCGCGAGCGGTTCGACGAGCGCAAGCTTCGCTAGCAGCAGGTGGGATGAGATAGCCCGGGAACTGGAACAACCCGAAACTGAACAACATAACCTAAGCAAACTAAACTCTAAAAAGGAAATTTTAAAAAAAATAACTAAACCAACAATAGTGCACAAAATCAAGCTAAATAAAATCAAGATCAGTGAATATGAGTAAATGTGAGCGAGTGTGTGACCGCTGGAAACCAGCGGTGTCCTGATGAGTGCCTTGCTGCAGGAATCCGGCAGCAAGAGACGCTTAAGTTATAGTGTGAGTGGTGACGGGAGGCCAAATAAAATAGAAGATAAAAACAAGAAACCGAAAAATGAAAACAGAAACTAAATGTGAGTGACCTGGAATCCGGGACACAAGCATTCTTAAATATATTAGCCATTAAGTGTTGTGTATGTGATGTGAATGTGACTTGAGGAACAACACTAACTGCGTGAATAAAGGAGGAAGGGGATCAGGAATGGAAAAACAGAACGGACCAGCAAAAACTTTGTGAGAAAATACCAGTAATACTTACGTTGCAGTCCAGCTTCATTTCCCTCTCCCTTTTTACATATCGTTTCAGAAAAAGAAGAAGGAGCCATCTTGATTCTACGTCTATGTTGTGCTGTCCTTGTGTGTGTGTGTGTTGTTCTATATGTTAAATGTTTATTTTGTATAAAATTGCAAATAAAAAATAATGATAGGACACCCCCCCAAGAAAAGTTCCAAAATTAGGAAGAATGACCAGGTGAACATCCTGGACGCCTGGTCTAAAGTCCGTCCCGCACCACCCGAAGTCAAAACTGAAGGAAGAAAGGAGTTTCTCGGACCGTCGGAACACCGGAAATCCGAGAATCTCTAGGGACTAAATGTCTCAAAATGGGAAGAGCGAACAACTGCTCGTGCTGCTCGTGCTGCACAACTCCTTGGAAGTGCACAACCCATTTTGTGCAAAGAATGCGCAGAGACAGGGGTGGAAGGTGGGTCCCCCAAAACTAAAAACCATCCTTACGGCCCGGTATTTAAAGATTTATTTATACAATTTGCAATTGAATTGAAGGAGCAATCATCGTCGCGGACCCGTATTTAATGATTTACATGAAAAATAACAGGTAAAAATGAAGTTTCGTTTGTCTCCGGTCCACAATATAGAACAGCGCAAACAAAAATTGAAGGATCTTATACTATACACCCTCCCCTATACTATATTGGATAACGACCAAAATCATCGTACGAATCAGTATTTAAATATTTACATGGAAAATAACAGGTTTAAATTAAATTTCATGCGTCTGAGGGCCACAATATAGAACAACACAAATGGAAAATGGCGGGATCTTATACTAGATACTATACTATATTGAATAACTACAAAAGTTGGTGAGGGCGCAAGCATCGTTGCGGACCGATATTTAAAGATTTAGATGAACAACTAAAGGTTTAAACGAAGTTTCGTGTGTAAGTGCATTCTGTTAGTCGTTTCATAGTTCATATTTGGACACCGGCATGAAATTTAGCATAGGCTATCTCCAGCATGAACATGTTAACAACCATCGAGACACAAGTTGTATGCCGCATCCTTTCCTTGGTGTGGACGTGGATATGGCCATGAAGAAAAATGCTTTTTAACATTTCCTTTCAAATAATGGCACATTTTATGTAAAGTTATTAAGAAATTAAAGTACCTAACACAAAGGGACCTTATAATCCCGCTAGGTCCGTTCATCTGTCTGCTTGTACGTACCCAAAATAAATCTCAGTAACCAGAAAGTTTAGAGAGGGAAGGTCTTTTGAAAGGTCTTAACTATATTCGTTCATAGCGAAGGAATTGTGTTGAATTGTGCAGTATGACAGTGTTGCCAATCCACTTTTAATATTCGATTTTTCAATTTGTTTGCATTGCCTTAAATATTCGCACCAGATATTTTGCATAAACATTATTCGACACAGTAAAAATATTGTAGACGTTCCCCTCCCTAAATACTTCAGTTGTCAGTTTTGCCAACCTATTTTATAATAATTAATGTTCGTGTGCTTAAGACGATATCAAGGGGTTTCCTCGGTGTTTATGCCTTTAAGAGTAATTTGGAATGAAATACAACTGGAGTTATTTCACGAAACGTATTTTAAAATTTCACGCTTAACATTCAAAAACTGCGACACCAAACGACTTTTAAATTCTCACAGACCACAACGTCACTGTACACTCTTTTCTGATCACTGTTCTGCCAGAAACTTATTTCTTTTCAGAACTGACTGAATACATGGACTGAACATACCGCCCACCTGAAATATTACTAATATATCAAAAACTTTATGAAACAAGGCAAACACTATATTTTTTTTAGTATGAACTCTCAATGAAACTGATAAGGTATAAACCTACACACAAACTATAGCCCACTACTCCGAGTCATATGGCAAGGGAGATGCCATTGTAATGAACCTCTTGTATTCACTGTCCTTTGTTTTCACGGTCACTTGTAGAACCAAGTTATTAGGTCCAGGGTGAGTAACACTGATTCTCCCGAGTCTCCATTTCAAAGGTGGAAGATGCCCTTCCTTAAGTAAAACTAAGTCTCTAACCTTCAAGCTATCCTTCATGGTCTACTATTTTGGACGTTACTACAACCTGGAGAGGTAATCTGACAACCATTGTCCAAAAGTGTAGGTATACTTGCTGAACTAGCTGTCACCTGGATAATCGATTCATGTCTGTATCCGTGAAATCTGGATCAGGAGCCGTTAGCAACGGTTTTTGTATTTAAAATGTCCTGAAGTAAGACACGACAAATAATTAGGATCAGTAGATAAGGCAGTAAGTTGTCTTGAGTTAAAACACGCCTCGATCTGACAGAGCGCGGTTGCCATTTCTTCAAAGTTCAACGGAATGTTACCTATTATCTTACGTAAATGACATTTTACTGACTTTACTCTAGCTTCCAACAAGGCACCCTAATGCGGCTCAAACGGTGGGCTATAATGCCATTTGATGCCTTGAAAACTAAGATAGTCGTTAACTACTTCGCTATGTGTCTTGGATTTGGTTAATTTCATAAAATTCTTAAGATCTTTGTCAGCCACAGTCACTATAGATAGCGTTAGGTTATCCGCGGCGCGCTACAAACCTTCTAAGCACCGCTATGAATGCCAGCGTAGAAGCATCATTGACCAGTTCTAGATAGATGGCCTTGGTCGAAAAACACACAAACAACACAACGTAACCCTTAAATGTTTTGTTACCTCGAGTAGCGGCATTTTAAATCAATAATGGCATCTGGCAGTGTTTCGGACTTGAGTTTGTGTTGTGGAAGCGGATAGATGTGTGATAAAATCGCTCCCGGAAAATCATTGATTTCACCGGGAGAAACGAGGAACGAGAAAATGTGTTCGTTCCTACTAAAGGAAGTAGGAAAACATTTTCTATTCAGTGCAATAACTAAACTGACAAAGTGATATACTTTTGCGATTTTTTTTGAAAGAGTTATTGGACCTTAAATGTTTGCATGCATTTCTTGCTGGACTAAGAATCAGTGAATACGTGGAAGCCACATCACCAAGATTCTTCATATTTTTGGTGACCTTGGGAAAATCCCATAGCTAACCGCTGTTGCTATGAGAAAAAACGTTGGAACGGTAGCATAAAGTCAGTCTCCGGTCGCTAGGCAACAGAGCTGAGAGGACCAACCAAGTGCAGCTAAGAGTGCATGTGACCTCTGTATTGGTGGGAAAAGTCTGCAAGTACATTGTGAGGGTGTTGCGCGGGACATAACTAATATAGGACCACTTCGGCACCCTGAAATTCGGTCAAGGGAGCAAGATACTCAAACATTGAGTGTACCAATAGGTCGGGCGACACTTCAAACAGAATAGTGCAAATTATCAACCAGATCGACCCCGAATTAAGGACGCTAGGAGGGTTTTTGTGGACCGGGTGTATTAGGAGAACAGAACTCGATAGGAGGTAGTCTCCAGATACTTCTGGTGGTTGGAGATTTTCCGCGCCAAAAAGCAATTAGTTAATAGCCTACGGTCAAAAGCTATTAAGAATCAATTAAGCTCTTAAACGTTTTTTAAGAGGTTCGTGGACAAACAATTAATTAATAACCTATTAAGCGATCTGAACAATGAAAATTTTTCTGAGTTCCAGAGAGAGATAAAGACAGGCATGGAGGGCTAAAGGCTTATATCTCCGGGATCGTCTGCGGTGGGTGCATGAAACTGTGGGAGAGCATTGGCCTTACCTATAAAGGGGTGTTAACCCCCTGACCCCTCCCCCAACCCACCCCACCTCAATTTTTTTGAAAAAAAATGAAAATAAATAAAATAAAATAAAAAAATGTTTTGAAGAATTCCTTCCCTTTCCTTCCTGTAAACCCTTTCTTCATTCCCTCACCTAGAGTTCAACACTCTCACCCTTTGAGGGGTACCACCCCTGCCACCCCACTCCACCCCCACCTTACCCATCCACCCAATTTTTTCACAAAAATGTTTCGAAGAATTACTTCCCTTTCCTTCCCTTTGCGTCAATGTCCTTACCCTTTGAGGGGGTACCACCCCCTGCCACCCCCACCCCCACTTTAATGCTCTCTTGGGTGTAGTGCTCCTGCAGCGGCGGTCCTGGGGATGCTGATACGTTGCGAGAGCTCGTATTCGTGTGAGTGCGCTAGGCGGCTATAAAGTATTATTTACGGTGCTGCAACGTCGGATCTCATACGTGATCGGTTGCGAGCGGTTGCCAGCTGTCGGAAACTGCAAAGGACGGGGAATCTCGGAAGTTATTCAGTAAGTATGACTTATCTGACGAGGTATTGAAGAAAGAAGAAGAGGCATTGAGGAGAAAGCAACAGGAAATTGAGGAGAGGAAAAAAGAAGCGGAAAGGAGAGCAGCAGAAGCAAATGAACCAAAAGGAACACCAATTATTAGAACTCCTCCGTGGGAAACTACGGAAAAGGCAACAGAAATGACCCTATCAAGAAAAGATTCTATAGAGGATCTGCAGATGCATGAAGTGGAAGAAGAAAAGGGGAGGAAAAGAATGCAGGAATCGTCCGCGGATGGGGATGGCGAGGCTAAGAAGAAATCGAAAGATGGAAAAGAAAATCCTCAGGAGTATTCAGAAGAGGAGATTGATACCGAGGGGGAACTGACAGCCCGGCAGGTACATTACCAGGAACAGTTTGAGAAATCTATAAAAGATGTAGAGAGAACACTGAGTAAATCAAGATGTGGGAAAGAACCCATACGAAAGATACAGGGGTCGACAACCTTGGAAGAGAGAGAGATCATCTTGACAGCGAAAGTTGAACTATTACAGAAAGAGATAGATAAACTGAATGAAAGGAGTGCAGAACATTTTCAGGAAAAGATAAGAATGGCAAAGGTTGAGAGAGTATTGGAGCGAATAGAAGAGGAAAACAAAAACTTGAGGGAAGAAATCAAATACAAGGAAAAAGCGGTGATAGGAGCAACATCGGAAAACACGAAGTATAGGGTGAAGTTGGATTATGAAACGAAAATTAACGCAGACCTAAGGAGGAGAGTAAAAGAGTTAAATATGAGGGTTGGCGAACTCCTGAAAAATGAACAGGTGATCCTAAGCAGGACTACTGTGCAGCAACCTAGCTGTGAACAGGATAACATTTTCAACACCAGATGCAGTTGATCGCATTTCTCTAAAGAGACATAATTTACCAACAGAGCCGGGAAAATTGTGGATATGGTGGATGAAGTCTTCGCCCGCAGGGACGAGGACTTAAATCTTAATGAGCTGTATAGCAACTTTGTGAGGGCACATGGCAGGGTGCTGCTGGATCCGAATGAGTCCTGGCCCCATTGCTATGTGCACACTAAATACCCACCATAGCATGGGGCCTGAGCGGTGCTCTGTGCTGCAAATAAATGCCCAACATTCCCGGACTGTTGGAGCGGAGGTAAAGAGACTGGCTGAGGAACTACAAACTGATATAATATGCATCCAGGAACCATATATTCTGAATAGAAGGCTAATAAACCTACTACAGCTCAGATAGTGATGGGAGGTTAAGAACCGAAAGCAGCTATAATAAATCTAAACAGACATTTTCAAATAGAAATTACTCAACTAACAGATGAATTCACTGCATGTGCAGAACTATTAACCAAATTTGTTAAATTTATAATAAGTTTATACTGTCAATATAGATTTGAGATCACACAGTTTATAAATAAATTAGAATTAATAATAAATACATATCAGAACTAAATAATAATTATAGCTATGGACGCAAATGCAAAGTTGCCTCTGTGGTTCAGCTACGTTAGAAATAATAGGGATAGACGAAGAGGAGAAGAACTCGAAGAATTAATATTTGCAAATAACCTGATTGTAGTAAATAGGGAAGGACAATCCCCAAACTTTTGTAACAGGGCAGGAGCAGAAACTAATATAGACCAAACATTAACAACGCAAAATCTTTATAATAAAATCGATAATTGGCAAGTCTTGGATAGCCGGACCACAAGCAACCATAACGCAATTATTTTCGAAATTGGCGCAGCGAACAATGCAGCGCAGGGTGCTGCTGAGGAAGAGGACTCCTTTAAATATAACATCAAAAGAATGAATTGGGATAAGTTTCAAAGACATTTGGCTTTCCCTGAGATAGAAGTCCGAACTGATGTGGACCAGGTAGCGGCAACTTTGGAGGGTTCAATCAGGCAAGGAGTTAGAGCTTCTTGTCCGCTGCAGGGGAAGAATAAGATAAATACCACGGCTCCTTTCTGGTGTCGGGAGTTGGAAAGAATGAGGAGAATTGTCAGGGCAAAAAGGAAGATCTATCAATTGGCACAAGACTCGGAGCTTAGAGTTAGAAAACTAGAACAATACAGAACGGTCAAGAACGAGTATAAGGAAAAAATAAGCATAAAAAGGAACCTTGAGATGCATTTGTAGAAGACAACCTAAAAATGGACGAATGGGGCTCGCCATACAAGCTTTGGATGGAGAAGACAACACCCACAACTCTAGTAACATTAAAGAAAACGGATGGAAACTATACCACAACGTGGAAGGAATCAGCAGAACTATTAATGGAAGAACTTATACCAAAGGATATGGAGGAAGAAGAAACGGAAGAACAGCAAAGAATGAGAGCGAGAATGAAGGAAATATTAGATCAAACCGTAACAGAAGAAAATGATAGTAAGGAGGAAATCACAGTGAAAAATTCTGAAATTGATCAGGCAATTAAATCTCTAAAGAATAAAAAAGCTCCGGTCCCAGATAGTATTAAGTCAGAAATTCTCAAGAAGACCTATGGATCCCGTACCTGGCAAGGCTTCTCACCGAATGCTTGAGGCAGGGAAGATTCCCGGAAAAGTGGAAGGAAGCCAACCTAATAGTCTTTTTGAAAAGCAAAGAGAAGCCAAGGTCTAGTCCAAGATCCTATAGACCTATCTGCCTTCTGAACGTCATTGGTAAGGTCTTTGAGAAGGTAACTGTAAATCGCTTACAAGCAGCTAGGAAGGGAATTGAGGAAGATCAGACACAATTTGGATTTAGGAGAGGAAGGTCAACCGAGGATGCTCTGAATAAGTTCTGCGATGGCGTGAAGGGGGCAGATGGTAAATATGTTTTGGCAATTTTCATTGACATCAGGGGAGCCTTCGACAACCTGTGGTGGCCGGCCCTATTTGTAAACCTAAAGAATACCGAAATACCAAATTACATAATAAGGGTACTCGGGGACTACTGTACGAACAGAACAGTTAGCGTGCGTGCCCCAGGAGAAAAGATGACCCGGAGACCGAATAAATTAAGTCCGCAGGGATCGATCGATCTGTGGCCCCGTCCTTTGGGACATTTGCATCGATCCCTGCATAAAGATAAACGAAATGGAGGAAGAAATGTCAATCATCGCCTATGCCGATGACATTGCGGTATTGGTGGAGGCAGATTCCAGACGCGAAATGGAAATTAAAGCAACGAAAATATTAGCGACAATTCATGAATGGTGCGAAACTAACAAACTGACGGTCTCTGCTGAAAAAACGCAGTAAATGATATTTTAAAATAAACTAGAAAGAAACCCTATAATAAATTTTATTAATCAAAACTTAAAAAGAGCTAAAACATTTAAATACCTAGGAATCATCCTAGATGAAAAACTAAACTTTATTGAGCATATAGAAGCTACGAAAAATAATATAATCAAATTTGGCAATAAAATAACTTCAATAGCTACAACAAGATTCGGGCTACTTATAAAACATATCAAATTGTATCATAACCAAATTATCAATTCAATTGGCACATATGGATCTAGTGTGTCGGCATACAGGCTGACAGAAAATAAGAGTTTAGCTGATAAACTGGATAGCGCGCAAAGATCTGTATTAATAAGAATGTCCGGCGCATATCGAACTACACCTGAGGTGGCATTAAACATAATATTAGGAATAGCGCCTCTGCATTTGGAGAACAAGTCTGCTGCTTTGTATTGAATGAAGAAAATAATATAATAAGAGCTAAGGAAATCTTAGGAATCTTGCCAAACAATAAGGAGGAAATAGAAGAAATTATTATATCTAAATGGCAAGACTTCTGGGAAAGAAGTAGAAAATCTAGACGATTGTATGGAATAATAGAAAATATACACAAGCGACTGCAATGGAGAGGATGTAACCCGAGCAGAGGCGCTGTACATTTTTTAAGTGGTCATGGGACGTACCGAAGCAAATTATATGAATTCGAACGAGTTCACTCTCGAATGTGCGTGTGCGGCCATGAGTCGACCCCGGAACATGTGGTCGTCGAGTGCCCGGAAAATCAAGTAAATAACGAAGGAACAATTATACAACAAATAGTTTATTTAAAACTGGAATTACAAGACACAACAGTACAAAACATAATGGAAAATGAGGAAACGAGGAACTCTCTGGATTTACTCGCGGTAAAGATTTCGCATATATATAAAATGAGATATATTAATAGGCAATAAAACCGAAACAATAAATAACTCTACGAATTACACTACTGAGCAACAAACTCAAGCAAATGTATATAGACTAGATTCCTTGTGTACGTGTAACCATGTGTTCGTCCGCTCGCTCCTTCGTTCGTTAGGTCGATTGTGTATTCATTGGTGATGAATCGGGTATTATGTATGCATGGCGAGTGTGAGTGTAAGAGCGATATTTCAGTCTGGAGTAATGGTTGAACGATGTCATGCGAACTTTGTGGATTTTAGATCTTCTCAATGGTCGTGGCAATCGAGTACCCATTCCCTAGAAGACAAAAATACCTAAACCTAATAACAACAGAGCACTCACGATGCTGTACGTATGATCGAAAATAAAACCTTTTCATCGCTGCCAAAATTGCTGCCGACTTGTAGTCAGGACAGCGCTCCAACTCTGGATGGCAAGAAATTAAAAACTGCGGAAGAAATATAATGCAGCCAGTGCACGAGTGAAAGTGAGAAAATGCGTGCGATGTGAGGTGATGGACGCGGTGAGTCTGGAAGAGAGAAGAGGAAGAGTTCCAGGAACCAGCCCCGATCCATAGGTTTGGAGGAGAAATCCCGCTGCCCGGGGACCTAAATCAACTCGACCGTCTTGGAGCCGCATACAGAAAGAATGGGAGTATGAATGGAGGAATGAATGTGACTTTATGTGTTTTCTATAAAATATTGAGTTAATGATACTAGGGGACATATAGTTTGCTGGGATATTGGAAGTTACAAATAGTATAGATTAGGTAATGGGAAAATATTAGAATTAGAAAAAGGAAGGCAAATAATGTAAAGTAGAAACTCTCTAAGCTCAACAAGAGAACGGATACAAAATAGGAGTGGCAATCGTGTTAAAATACTAATAATAGAGATAATAAACAGTAAAGTATGAATGAATGAAAGAGAAAAAATAGACAAATCTAAAACTGTCATAAATCAAATCAGAGAAACGCACAAATAATAAATAAGAACTAAATGACAATAATAAAAATTGAAATAATAATGTCACAAAGAGATATAAATGAATAAATAACTGAGAATTGTATAGCTCAAGTCACTTATATATGTAAAATAGTGTATGCATTGCTAGTAGAAAAAAATAAATATTAACTTTCCCCCCAACTCGCGGAAATAGGGCCCAGGTTTATCCATCGGGAACTGGCTACAGAAATATCCCACCTCAGTCCTCCTATACTCTACTCTTTTTTTTTTTATCTTTTTTTTAAATACCAGTTTAAATCTATGCAATTTCAGGTCCTACGGACTCCGTGCCTCGACGCCGAGAAGGGGTCGAGACAGGGAGACCACTTGGGGGATGGCCTACCCCAGCATTGTGGAGAATCCCTTTTAGTTTCGTTACGCCCCTCAGGCGCTCGAAACAAAGCTGTGCTAATAGAGTAAAGAGTTAGGGGTGACAGGAGGGTTCTTAAATAAAAAAAATCTGACAGTGTTGTACCGTTGCACAACACCTAGCTCAGTCTTAAATTATTTAATTTTTATTTCAATCACTCTAAAATATTGAATATGTAATAGTATTCTATTCGTCGGTGTTAGAAAATAAGCCATAGTTTCCTTTTAGGAAAAGAAAAAAAAAAGCACTTAACAAGTTCAGAGTCTAATCTTGAATGTGCCATATTCCCGCAAGTCTCTGAACGCCTAACCCGCTACTTTGCTCTCCCTTCGCTAGAAGTTGGAATAGCATCTCCAATGTTAATACCATTGGCAGAAATCTGTGACAATCTTAAAGTCACTACTCTTTTTCTCCCTTCCTTAGCTTTCCATTCCATTCACTCGTGGAGCGCATCACCACGCAGGTTGAAGACGTCTGCTAAGGGCCTTCATTTACTCTCGCAGTCTCTCTCTCTCTCTCTCTCTCTCTCTCTCTGTGTGTGTGTGTGTGTGAGTGAGTGAGAGAGAGAGAGAGAGAGAGCATGTATGTGTGTGTGTGTGAGCGTGTTATGTGTTCCTGCCTTTCAATGTTATCAAAGAATGCTAAATCTCACAAGCGAGACTCGTGGTCTACGTAACGATACTGGAGTGCCTGCTTAGTGTCGAAAGATAGACGCCAGAACAAATATTTAAGCTAGTATGTTCACTTCCAGTCTAATCTAATGTCGACCAAACTTTCAGTTCTAACTCAATTTTATACGCTTCTTATCGCCGTACGGCCCGCTTTTTATTTAAATGTTAATTTCTGAGTTATTAATATAATAGTATACCGTACTCTTCATGTAATGGAAAATCCTGCAAATAATATTTACGTTTTTTGCAAGAATTAAGACATAAATAAAAACGGGCCACACAGCGATATCAAGCGTAAAAAGCTGAGTTAGAACTAAACATTTGGTCTATATTGGTTTAGACTGGAAGTGGATAATTTTTATTTCGAAATTGAAATGTTCGGCGAATTTGAGTGTGAAGATGGTCGTCCCAAGAATTTAATGTCGCATAACTTTGCGACAAATTCAGCATAAACGAACATTTTTGTGGCACAGTCCGGCACAAATGAAGCACACACGATTGCACTACTTTTGGTTTTTGTGCCGTCTTGTGGGGGGGGGGGGGGGTTTCATGGAGGAATGTTTCACTTTCAAATTCAAATTTTCGAGATTTCGAGCGTAAAGCTGGCCACCCCAAGATGTTTAATGTTGCATTTTTTATTTTTTTAGAAATTGATCACAAAGGAAAATTTTATAGCACAATTCGGCACAAACAAAGCACAAGAGACTGGCTCAAATTTCGTTCAGAAATTCACATTTTCGGTGAATTTCAGCGTCCAGCTGACCCTCAATATACAGTGTCGCATATTTTTGCGACTAATTGAACAGGAACGAAATTTTTGTGATCTAACCTGAGACAAATGATTGACATGAATTGAGTTTCAAAATTCGTACTACAGCATTGGTGAATTTTGGCGAAGTAATTGTCGAATAATTTTGCGACGATTTGAGCACAAACGGAAATTTTTGTCGTAATCTTGAGCACAAACGATTGATGTAAATTCAAATTCACCATTGATTTTTTTTTTCTAAAATTCGACCATGAAGCTGGTCTCCAAAAAATGTAATGTCGCATTATTTTTTGCTGCAAACTGAGTTCAAAATTAACTTTTTGTGACACAATTCGGCACACGCTATTGACGCCAATTCGATTCCAAAATTGATTACATTAGATTTCTTCCCCCTCCCCAAACAGTTTAATGTCGCATATTTTTGCAACAGATTGAATAAACACGAAACTTTCTACGGCAGAAACGAAGCATAAACGACTGGCACAATTTTATTTCGAAATTGAAATTTTCGGCGAATTTGAACGAAAGCTGGCATAGTTTTGGGACGAATTGAGCATAAACGAAACTTTTCGTGGCATAATCTGGCACAAACGATTGCACTACTGTCAGTCATTTGTTCCGTCATTAGCGGGGCAGTTTAACGGAGGTGTGGGTGGGCGTCCTTGTCGCTCTAGTTGCCTTTACGTGCAGATTTATGCATATTTAAAATAAATATCTTATAAAGTTTAATGTAATTTATACTACAATATACTCAGGCCCGTACGGAAAAGAGATTTGGGAAGGCAAACCGAAGTTTCGAAGGAAAATGCAATTTTGGGGTGCTGAATGTTGGTGAAATCGAAAACCAAATTTTTAAGGGAAGGAACAACTCAGAAAATACTTAAAGCCTTAAAGGAAAAAGCGAGCTCAAAACTTACAATTTAATTCACGGAAATAGAAAGTAATGCAGAATCAAATTTACCTGGTTAACAGTAAAATCACCTCAAAAACCACCAAAAGAAATAACTGCACCAAAACACGAAATAAAGTGATAGATAAATATGAGGAGAGATTCCTGGCGCAAAAACACTGAGGTAGAAAGAAGCTCAAACACTTTTTAAATTATGTTCTTTCTTATTATTTTGCATTATATATTTATTAATGTATATCTTGTAATGCATCTATTTGACCAGAAACTTGGGAGAGGGGAACTGGTGACTTCTCGGATTCTTAGCATTTCGAGGAAGATGCCCGTACTGCGCTCATCCTGCATACGGTACTGACTGCATTACAGGTTTGCTTTCATAGAGTTTTTTAGTTTAAATTTTTACATTGAATTATAGAGCATCTGCCCTCTCTGACTCCATTTGCTCACGCGTATTGCTTTTGCAGTTTCGTGTATCAATTTCTACTATTAGTAACTCTTAACTAAAATGCCTTGAAGTAAATAAATTAGATTGAAAAATAGTTTTTATCTTTAAAGTAGTGAAGGAAACTGTCTTTGTTATTTTCCAAAGTTGAAATGGAGGCTACTTCCGATTTTTTCTGTACATCAAGTCTCTGTAGGTACTGATACAATTGATATTAAAGAGTGAAAAGTATGTCACTGGACCGGGGATCGAACCCGGGACCTTTGGGTTACCGTCCCAATGCACTACCAACTGCGCCACCCAGTCGACACGCTTCTCAATCACACACCTTCCATTTCCACTCTTGTTGTCGATGCTCTCTCTCGAAACCACCTGGAGAGTACCACAACTCCTAGTTGTGCTTGGACTTTCCTGTGTCTCATAATGGTGATCATCTCACAGGGAAGAAATAATTTCCAAAGTTGAAATGAAGGCAACTTCCGATTTTTTCTGTACATCAGCCTCTGTAGGTACAGATACAATTTATAGGGAGGCAGGTCGACTGGGTGGTAGCGCATTGGGACGGTAACCCAAAGGTCCCGGGTTTGAATCCCAGTGCAGTCACATACTTTTCACTCTTTAATATCAGTAGTATCTGTTGTGGCCCGCAGACACATGAAACTTCAATCAAACTGCTATTTTTCAAATAAATCTTTAAATACCGGGCCGTAACGATGATTGCACCCTCGTCGATTTTAGCCCTTATAAACATATAATATAGCGGTGGGTGTCTAGTATGAGATCCCGCCAATTTTGTTTATGCTCTTTTATGTTGTGTAGCCCAGACAAATGAAACTTCATAAAATATTTGGCAAATAAATCTTTAAATACCTGGACGTAACAAAAATTGCATCCTCTCCGATTTTAGTCGTTATGACATATAGTACAAGGGAGGGTGTCTATTATGAGAGCCTTTCATTTTTGTTATACTGTTGTATATTGTGGCGCGCAAACACATGAAATTTCAGTTAAACTGGTAGTTTTTTAAATTAATCTTTAAATATCGGTCCGTAACGATTAATGCACCCTCTTCGATTTTAGTCGTTATGACATACAGTATAGAGGAAGGTGTCTAGTATGTGATCCCGTCAATTTTGTTTCCACTGTTTCATATTGTAAGCCACAGACAAACGAAACTTAAATTCAACTGTTATTTTTCAAATAAATCTTTAAATACCGGCCCGTATCAATGATTACACCCTCTCCGATTTTGGTTGTTGTGACACAGTATAGGGGTGGTATCTAGTATGAGATCCTTTTATTTTTGTTAGTATTGTTGTATATTGTGGCCCGCATACACATGAAATTTCAGTTAAACTTGCATTTTTCAAATAAATCTTTAAATACCGTGCCCTAACGATGATTTCATCCTCTCCGATTTTGGTCGTTACGACATATAGTATATGGGAGGGTGTCTCGTATGAGATCCTTTAATTTTTGTGTTGTGCTCTTTTATGCTGTGGATCGCAGTACATTAAAGTTCATTAAAATGTTATTTTGCAAATTAATCTTTAAATACCGAACCGTAACGATGATTGCACCCTCTCCGGTTTTTTCGTTATAATATAGAGTATAGAGGAGGGTGTCTAGTGAGAGATCCTGACAATTTTGTCTTTCGCTGTTTTATATTGTAAGCCGCAGACAAATGAAACTTCAAACTTCACTAAAACAGGGTTCATATTAGAATGAAATAAACGGTAAAGTTGAATAAGAAACTAAGAAACATTGCATACATTTCTTGGAAGTACTCCCTGTGTTCCCAACTGGCACAAACTCATCCAAGCACTATACACGGAATTAGCATCACAGAATCCTTTTTCCTTTTTTGCAAGGATAATTTTGTCGGTTGTGGTGATTTCCGTTTTGAAATTCATCTTTCTTCTATCAGTAGAATAACTTCTTGTCGTAAAATTTTCAAATTAGGTTGAAGATAACTGTGAAAATAACATGATGAATTACTTTTCAAATGAAATAGATTTTCTTCAAAATAAGATCACAGTTTTAAAATACAGCAAAAATAAGTTATTCACAATACTTTTTGATCACTATTCTTCTTCAGAAATATACATTTTCTTTCTTTCTTAAAATAATAATTTCAGTTTTCAAAAGTTACTATTTTCAACAAAATAGTAAAGTACTGCTTCAGTTCAGATAGCTATGTAAACAAAGAATACTGAATTTTCCGTCTTCTTAAAATACGAATTGTCGTTTTCAAAATTTACTAAGTACTTTTTCGCTGAACTGATAACTTACACTACCAAACTCAAACTGATTGTCTGCGTGTGAGAGCTGCTCTTTTATAATTAGCTCAGTGTTTTGCACATGCGCAGTAGATCGATTACAAGATCCTTTAAAGATAACAAGGCTCCCTACATTACATTAGTTGGTCATTCTGTTACAAATGCTCAGGAAATTAATTACATAATCGTCTAAAAATAACGAGGGTCCCTACATTAGACTAGTAGGTTATTAACTTACGTATGCACAGTAAATCAATTTTAAAACCCTCTAGAATAACAAGGATCCCTACATTTTACTAGTAGGTTATTCTTATTCATGAGCAATCTCACAGAAAAAGTTGACTTCAGTAATAAATATCTATATTTTGATTAAAATAGTACTGTTAATAAAATATAACTTGTACAGCGCCATAACATGGATACATAGAATAATTACTATTACAATAGAAATATTTTACTTTATAATAGCTACTGTTTAATGCAGAACCCTGAGGACTATCACAATATTAGTTTTCAATAATTAAGAAACATAAGAAGGAAATCGATGGAAATTATTAATAGGGCATTCATAATTACTCTTATTTAATGCTTATACACAAGTTTGCAGTAAGTTTGGTATAAGTTTACTGCAAGTGTGTGCAATTATTTGCGTTGTGTATTTATCATAATAAAAAACATAAACGGTGTCTACGTCTACGGCGTCTACGTGTACGCGATTGACTGCTCGCGAATATAGGTGTCGGGCTGCGAATACGGGATTCGGACCGCGAAATCGGGTTTAAGGGCCGCGGGCGGGGCGGATCAATTTAACGGGCTAGCTTTAACAGCCGGTCGTGACCGGACGGGCACACGTGTTTTAGCAACCGCGAGCTTTGCCGATTGCGGGTTCCGCGGGGCCAACGCCAAGGTGGGTACAAATACGTTTTTAAGAACTTGCTTAACCGTTTCGGACCGCAGGTGGGCGGGAAACGCGGCTAACGCGGACCGCGTTGAAAACATTTGTGTTTCGGACGTGCCGCAGCCTTATAATAATAATTTGCCTCTAAAAGAAACACTGCCATCTTTAAAGAATAACTAAGTCCTAAACTAGCCAATTGAAACACGACCTCCTTTAAAACACATTACTTCACCCCTAATTTAGCTCAGTAACCAATTGAAACATTTATTTTATTGTGCTTCTGAGGACTCTAGTTATATACTTTTAATGTTTTTTTGTTTTTTTTTTCAAACATTCGACCTTCAATAAAATTTTTAGCAGGCGGACATTTCAGTACATTTACAAATTTAAAATTACATTGAACCCATGTATTTTCAATGAATGTGTGCTACTGAGGGCCCCAAGTAAAATACTTTCAACCTCTTTCTTATTCTGAGTCTTTATTCAACGTTAAATAAAATGTTCAACAGGCGGACAATTCAGTACATTTGCAACGTATAATTTTAATGTATGTGTGCTACTGGAGACCTTAGTAATATACTCCATATATTTTCCTGAATCACACCAGACCTTCAACGTACCTCGTTTGCACACGGAGTACAATAGAATTAAATTGATTAGTACAGAATGTGAATCAAAAGTATACAAATTATGATCTCCTTAAATTCTAACTCACGAGATTAACGGCCAGACTTGATAAGTACAGAATGTAAATCGAAAGTGAACAAAATATGTAATGTGCATCTAGGCCTTCCTCCTCACCAACACCCAATATTCAACGTAATTCGCTTCCACAATAACACCAATCCCCTGAACTCCGTTCAAATCATGTACTACCATAAAATTAAATTGATCAGTACAAAATGTGAATCAAAAGTGAACAAAATATGATTTTCTTTAATTTTAACTCATGGGACTTGAATTCATCAGTATACGATGTAAATCAAAAGTAAGCAAAATGTGTCTTCTTCTTTAAAATCTACCTCACAAGCCCAACAAACCTTCTGCTTGGTTTGCTTTAATAGTAAAACCTCCTTTGGCTAAGCCCTGCTAAAAATTATACAGTACCATAAAATTTAACTAATAAGTACGACCACTCCACGAGTTTAATACTATATTTCAATTACCAATCGTCAGTCAGTCAGGACCGGTGCCCAATGCTATCACTGAGCTAAGGCTGTTTCTAATACTATATTTCAAATGTCAGACCTAAGTCAGGACCTGTGCCCAATGCTATTACTCAGGTACAACTGTCAGCAATACACTACTTTGTCCCCAACCCTCAAAAATCGATATCAAGACCAGAGCCATATGGTCTGAGACCAGAGTTATGAACTTAAATTTAAATTGTATTTATGGACATCAACATCTAAGGCTCAGGCCGGGATAGGACATAGTCTTCAGGCATCTAAGATTCAGGCCGGGATAGGACACGATCTTTAGGCATCTAAGGCTCAGGCCGGGATAGGACACGGTCTTTAGGCATCTAAGGCTGAGGCCGGGATAGGGGAGGGCAAAGGATTTGCCTGGTGTAATAGAAAAACCTCAGATAAGATGGTCAGCCGCTGGGATACAACCCGGAACCTCCCAAATGCTCTATCACTGAGCTACAGCGGTTCAGTCCCGCACCCTAAAAAATTCCATAATCAGGACCGGAGCCATAGGCTAGCATTGACTAAGCTATGAATTTAAATTTTATTTGTGGCCTTTAAGCATCTAAGGTTCAGACTTGGATAGGGGAGGAAAAATAATTTCGCAAGGTGTCCGCCAGGGTCTATTTTGAAGGTGCCATCCCTGCATTTGCCTGGTGTAACTGAGGAAAACCTCTAGAAAAAAGCTCAGAAAAAATGTTGCTCGCTGGGATCAAACCCAGGACATAATAAATGCTACGCGAACGCTCTACCACTAAGCTACGGCGGCTCAGTACTAAGCTATGACTCCTACGTTTTAACTGTTAGTGACCTATAAGTGAACCGCATGATATTTGTATGCAAAAGTCTTCATTATTTTTGTGTCTGTGATGCATCAATTCATAAAAGTTATCTAGACTAATGAAAAATAGAATCAAACTTACCAAATGTAAAGTTCAACTTTAACTTCAAACCAGAGTAAACGCTGAATATTAACTGATCTTCAACTTCAGAAAAATAGAAAGAGAGATACGGTAAAAATCAGACACACTTTACATACCACAAATTGATATCTTATATTCAGATTCAGACCCTTTTATATTAGTAGAGTGACGTTCTCCATAAAAGTACCGTATTTTCATTTTAGCTTATACAGGGTTAAGCAACTTAAAAAAGCCATTTTTATTTAAATCTACATTGATCATTGTTATTACAGTGTTCTTTCATTGACAGTTGACATCACCTTTCAATTATTTTATGCATTGGCATCTGAAAAACAATCATAAAAGCGCGATCACCTGCACATTCTATACATTGCATAAAACGCAATCAAAACAAGTTATGCTTTCACCCAGTATTAAAACATGCCAATCTTACACTGTAAAAATAGGAGACACAACGTTCATTCAAAAAATGGAGGCAGCTGAGCTGCCAATTCAGCTAAATTTCGGTTGAACGTTTTACTTTCTGTAAACTTTCAAAATGCGTGTATATATATACACATATATATGACTGTTCCAACGTATTTCATTCAAGCAGAACATTTTTTAAATTAGAAGAGAATAAAAGGTAACGTTCCTTTAAAATAAAAAATAAAAAAGTAAGTGGTCGGGTTTCGATCCAGGGTCCACAAACACAGTGGTCAGACGCTCTTGCCACTTAGCTACTTTTTTTTTCACCTAAGATCTATTGCTTTGGGAAAGGCTCATAATTTTCTATAGGCTAGAGATACATTGGTGTAGGTGACTGTGTCGTTACATAACTAAACCTAAGAGAGAGATAGAGAAAAAAAAGGAAACTAACACAAGTAACCTGCCTTAAAGATAAATGGCCCGATAATAATTACCATATAATTTAACTTTTTTTGCAATGTCCATAGTGTGAAATTGCTCTAACAGATATTGTACATAATATTTTACATCAGTAACATGCTGTTGGTATAGTAATATATAAATTGTTTGTATAGTAATCCAGTACATAAT
>JAGDQP010005788.1:38350-76017 GCA_022664845.1 Lepisma saccharinum | reverse complement strand
GTGAGTGAGTGAGTGAGTGAATCAGTGACCATGGGGCTATATAGTATATGGATATATACATTTGAGAAAAGCAACGCTGTCGACTTTTTTGGGTGAATGTTCTCGAAACTTACGGCACACATAAAACAATTGTTGATGGTAACTTAATCTCTAATACCAGTATTGGTCCCCTTCGATCATGAAAATTTCGATATTTGAAAAATGACAGATATATAAAGCCTTAAAAACGCGATTTTGCCGGTCGAGCGTATGATCGTTAGTACACGTGTACCGAAAGCTCCCTTGCTTAACTGGAAAAGTTGTCACATGATATGTTTTTTAACATTAGTGATTGGCTGAATAGATACAGATTTAGGAAAAAAAAGAAATAACGATATTAGTTTGGTCATGTATATACATTGTAGCTGCATATGGCCAATGCTCTGAATAACGTTGTGACGTCACCAATGTAAGATGTTAAAAAAATGTTTTATTGAATATCTCGCGTTGTAAATAAGCTATCGATATGAAATAATCAATGATTTGCTCAGGTAAAGCAGATGCAAATTTCAATACAAAACAAACTCTTGATAACGTATCACGTGATATAACTTCTGGATACGGCCATCTTGGCCAAATTAGGAAATTTAAATTTCCGCATTGAAATCCACAAGGAAACGATAATGTAGTCAGCATGACAAGCGAAGTTTGAAATTCAAACCGAACAATGCACAACGTGTCACGTGATATAGTTTCCGGCCGTCATATTAGCAGATAATTACATAATTTATGAACTTAAAGCATAATGTATCTGATTCCTATATAATCCCATGTTAAAAATTGACAAATTTTAGAAAATGTTTTCATATTTAGAGATGATATACACATAAAAGGACTTCAGATTCGTGTTTGCCATATCAAGTTTGGGAAAAGCAGGTTGCAAATGGACGATTAAACGAACCGGAAGCTCTCCACGACGCCATTTTGAATTTTTGGAAAGAAATAAAAATATCTGCTAGAAACATGGAACAAACGGCATTTCGTTCAGAATGATACTCCGAGAAAGATAGCTATCTTGGATTTTCCAAAATACATGCCATCACTTAGTTCCGGCGGCCATTTTGTGAAATATTTACATTTTAATATCTCGCGTTATAATGGCCATATCAAGATGGATTAAACGTCCTCTTACTCTGGAATGCATCCTAAAGTAGAAAATTCCAATCAGAATAGCAAACATCTATGACGTCAGAGATTAAAACTCCCATCTTGATATATATATCAAGACATCTAATGGTGGTATCAACATGGAATAAACAGTGCAGTATTTAGGTAATTATGGTGCACATGCATGAAGAAAGTAGCCACCAGTAGTGCAAACCGCAAAAAATGCAACCCAAAGTTCTGATTTTTACTCTAAAAATAACGTTTTTGTGACATTCGACACCGCCACTGAAAAGAGAATTTTCTACGAAAATCTAATTTGGGATTATTTTTGCGCTACGACGCATAGTTTCCGACATATCGACGTTTAAAGTTTTTCAGCATTTTTCACTGTCAAAATCTTGCAAAAGCGGAAACAATTTTATCTGCAACCATAGTCATTTCACCAATTGCATGATATTTCCGTAACCTAATACTAATCATGTACCTTCGCAACCAAATTTGTTTTTTATCTCCAGCGATTTAGGCGTTGTAAATGTTTTTTGGGCGGCCATTTTGGTTCCAAGATGACGACTTTTTCAACATTTTGTAATAGTTTTCTAAACCACTAGCGATCTTGTACGCTTAAACCAAATTTCGTTTCTCTAGCTCAAACGGTGTGGAAAATGCATGTTATGGTCAGCCATTTCGGATCCAAGATGGCGGCTTTCGATACATAATTTAACATTTTCGTAACCTACAATTGATAATGTACCTATATACCAAATTTCATTTCAATAGCCCCAGCCGATTAGCCTCCCTATTCTATACAACAATAGGTTTGGCGGCCATTTTGAATCTAATATGGCGACTTTTAGTAAATTTGAAAATACTTTCCTTATCTACTAGCGATAATGTTCTTCCATACTAAATTTCATTTCAATAGCCCCAGCCGTTTAAGCTCTCTATTCTATACAACAATGGGTTTGGCGGCCATTCTGGATCCAAGATGGCGACTTTTTCAAAATGTTGGATTTTTCCCTTTACCTACTCATGGTCCTACACATTCATACCAAATTTGGTGTTTCTAGCTCCAGTAGTTTGGCCTGTGAATTATGATGATGGGTCAGTCAGTGAGTGAGTGAGTGAGTGAGTGAGTGAGTGAGTGAATCAGTGACCATGGGGCTATATAGTATGTGGATTGTTTGATGTCTAATTGAACGTGTTATAACATTGATTGTTTGTAATGTGATGAATTACGAGTTTCAGATCTGTGAATATCGAATTTTGTCTTGACATAGTGTTACATATATATAGTGAATGTTTGCTTGAGGTCTTCTACATGTAAGAAATAATTATATGAAATAAATATAGTTTTTGGATGATCATCGTCTCTGAAAAGGATCTACGGCTCTTAATGTTGGAATAACTTATGTATATGGATATATGTAATATAACTTGATAGTAGTCTTCGGTGGATAACCCTTGCATTTTTAGTGGCGCAGTCGGCAGGATTCAAGGAGATCTGATGTAGATCAAGGAGACACTAATGTGTATTTACACAGGTTTAAAGCGTATTGTGAGGCGTATAGTATTAGTGATTCGAAACAAGCATGCACATTGATAGCTGTGACTGGTTCACAGGTTTACGAAGCTTTACATCTAGTATGTGCTCCTGCTTAAGTGAAGTCCAAGAATTATCTTCAGTTGAAAAATATGCTATTACAAATATATGGTAAACAAGTAAATGAAATTGTGGCACGATTTGACTTCCATCACTGTCGCCAAAAACCTTTTCAATCCGTGAAAAAATATGTGCGTGACATAAAACGCAGAATCACTGTTTGAAAATATGGATGTTTCGCGGATATGATGATTCTTGATCAGTTGATTTTCGGTGTAATGAACAAAAATATTAGATGAAGGTTGTTATCGGAACTTGCGTTGACATTGGATGAGGCAATATAAATAGCAGTGAGCATCGAACAAGCAGAAAGAGACGCTTTATCTTTGACTTCTAAACTGAATCAGTCGGAACGAATTCAACAAGTTCAATATCAGAAATATCAAACTTTTAGATCTTCTCAACAAGTTCGTGCTACAGCGGAAGAGTCACGTCAACGATGCTGGCAATGCTTGGGTACGTATGAGTTGAGGAAATGTCTAGCTTTTAATGCAAGGTGTCTGCAGTGCGGACAAATTGTACATGATCGTAGAGTCGGGGTTTGTCAGTCCGCTGGTAAAGTAAATAAAGCAAAGATATAAGAAATATCGGAAGTGTATCAGGAAGAAACGAATCATAATGCTGTAGGAATAAATAGCTTGGCGGTAGTTTGTTGTTAACCGACACATTAGACATATAGGTTGAAGGTGATTCAATGGAGACAATTCCAACAATGTCTTTGTCCTGTGAGGATGTTTTGTGCATGGGAATGATAGATACTGGATCAAGGAATAATATGTCACAAGGTTTCGTACGTAGACATAAATTTACAATGAGTGAGCCAGGAAGAATAAATTCATTACAACTGCTTAATGGTACTTTGGTAAAGGTATTAGGAATGGTACACATCATGACAAGTTTTCACAGGTTAAATATAAAATGAAGTTTGTGGTAATTCTGGGTGATGCGGAATATGTAAGTATAGGTAGAGAAGGGCTAAATATTTTGTCGCCAGGTTGGCGTAAGCAGTTATGTACACAAGAAGAGTCAGTATTACAATTAGTACAAGTGTCGGTTGATAAACTTCATGAGTTATCCAGACAGAGTAGTCACTTAGAAGTGTCAAATATGGAGGAAGTAGTATGTTTATAAGTCTTAGAACACAAATATGAAATTCTTTGGCATAAATTACGTTCCTTAAATACAACTGATGGGATGAATCAGATTTCTAAAGAGACTGAGATGGCCATATTTAGTGCTGACGAGGCGTTAGTTGTAAGCATGTCCGAAAATTCTGTGAAAGAAGATGAAGTTATAGTGAACGATAAGACTGAAGATAAATAGCTTTTTATAAGACTGAAGTTGTGGTAAATTCAAATGAACCTGAAAAGAAAATAAGTTTGAAGAAGTCAATAATAATGAAGTTAAGAGACTGGAAGTGAAGTCTGAAGAATTCAATAATAAGGAAGTGGAGAAACTGGAAGAGAAGTCTGAAGAAGCCAATAATAATGAAGTGGAGAAACTGGAAGAGAAGTCTGAAGAAGTCAATAATAATGAAGTGAAGAAACCTACTGAAAGAGAGAAGCAAGTAGAGAAATCTATTGAAAGCGAAAAACAACTAAATAAAATAATTGAAGAGGGAAAGAGAGAGATACTGAAGTCGGATCGGGGTAATAAGAAGAGTAATTTGATTAGGTCAGTTTCTGACATAGGGAACAAAGCAAACAAAGGAAGTAGAAAGAAGAGGAAAAAGAAGTCAGGTAAACTGATAGCTGATCAAGGAGAATTACAAGAATTGTTAAGTTATCAGGAAGAAGTACAAAATCAAGGACAACTGAGTTGGGTGACAGATGAAGATTTGTTGGAGGGTCGAACAGAAGGTTTGACGGATTGGCTGAAACCTAGGAGTTTTATATATTGTGATTAAAATGGAGTAAGTGGGGGAGAAGTGAAAGGTTGTACGAATTGAGGGTCATGACAACATCGAATAGTTTTTATCTATTGTTAAATTTATAATGGTTTTATATTTTAAAAGATTTTGAAAAATCTGGTTGTTGTTTTGAATTTTAAACACTTGATTGTTTGTAATGTGATGAATTACGCGTTTTAGATCTGTGAATATCGAAGTTTGTCTTGGCATAGTGTTATATCTATATAGTGAATGTGTGCTTGAGGTCTTCTACATGTAAGAAATGATTATATGTGAATTTAATATTGTTTTTTGAATGATCATAATCTCTGAAAAGAATCTACGGCTCTTAATGTTGGAATAGTTTATGCATATTCTTAACAAGATCTTTTTTTCAAGGAACTGCTGATGTCAATTTGCTGCTGCTTCTGTTGAGGCGTTAACGCATGGGTACCTATGTTCCGAGTTTCGACATCTACCCAAGGTCCTGTAGATGACGATGAACGATCTAATGGGTGATATTGAGTTCGATGTCCAGTTCTTCGCCGGTTGCATTGGATTTGCCTCCACCGCTGTCCGCAGGGTATCGTTGTTAAACTGCGCAGGTCTCGCTTCTCGTGGTTTATCGGTAAGGTTGTTATTCCCAGACCGAAACCTCAGGAACCACCTCTTGCACTTTCGCACATCCACAGCTCCCAGATCGCTTGCCACGGGGCTGGTTTGATGTCCCTGGTGGAATTCATATAGCATGGCATGCCTTATATGGTCCTTCGACACTGCCATGTTCAAGCAAAAGCCACACTTCCAAAACATGGGAGTAGACCCTTCTCCTTCTGAACACTGCTACATAATCAAGTATTCTATATGACTCAGCTATGGCACGTGCCATCTACTTCACTATTCGCTCATCAGATGGAGTCATTGCAGCGGTCATCGGACATTCGACATTACTTATCGCATAACCCAATACATAAGGAAAATATCGAACCCAGACAGCTGGACACTTCGATATATAATATTATTATTTTTAGTAATTGTGATACAAACAATCTATTCAATTTGACTATACATTTAACCGAACTATTGAACAGTATTGAACAAGATTTTATTGCGCTTAGAAAGAATTTTGAAGATGAGAAGCATACATATCCCCAGGGACTTGACATATATTCGAGACACATACCTGACTAAACTGTATAAGTTGGCAGACGTTTACGTGCACTATTTGTTATTTATTATACTTTTATTTATATTCTTTCTGTCTTCGGTTAGATACTTACATTTATGTTTTTTTTAGAAATTATATTTATACTGTATTGTGTGCTTTGTCATGCGAATGACTACGCTGACTATTACTCTACTTATATAGCACTATGTGAAGTAAAGAATTTTGTGAAAATGGAAATTTATAACAAGTAAATACAGTATGAATCTATATAAAAACATTCAAAGAAAGAAAATTGTATTCACGATTTTATGAGTGACGAGTTAATACAACTTTGGAAAAAGGAAACAGTAAAAAAATCCAAATTAAAAAAAACAGAATCAAAAGAAAAAGACAAGAAAAATCAAGGAAGAAAAGCAAAAAGAAAGCAAACAACCGCAGACCAAAGTTCAAGATATCACAGCCAAGCATTTAACGATTAACAAAATTCTTCTGAGGAACATCCCAAGTAGTAAAAAAATACCGATTGACGCGCAACGAAATATAGACTGAATTACCTTTCACGAGTTTTCCAAGTACGAAAAATGTACCAAAGGCTACTTTTCCCATTTTACCATTTACGAGTTTTTCAGAATCCAACAAATATGTTTTATTAATAATGTGCGAAACATTTACCGATCATTTCCTATACTCTAAATCATTTACCATGTCACTTGCCACTTCTCGCTCTCGGGCACCCAACTAATTTCGGCCTCCCACCCAATTTTAGGCCACCCACTTAATTTTTGACTACTCACCCAATTGTCGGCTACCCGCCTAATTGTCGGCTACCCATTCATTTTTCGGCCATACCAAAGGTTACTAATCCACACTTTCCTGAAACCGATTTTCCCAAGTATTTTACCATTTACTGCTTATTTCCCTTTTTACTTTTTAAATTGGATGGGAACACTGAACTACTAGAGGCTTAAATTTTCCGTATTATGGGATAGATTTCCCAAGTTATAATGCATATAACATTAAACCATTTACTAATTATTTTCAGAACTCAATAAATATGGTTTATTGTAAAAAGCATTACTGCACATTTCCTGTGCAATGTGTGTAAAATCTTTACAAACTATACGGCCACGGCCTCTCAAACAGCCTAACAAGAACCTATCAGACAGCAAACCTCATGATCATGTGCGTCCTGATCTAACAATTCTCAAAAAGCAAACCTCACAAAAGTGTTCTGAAAGGTGGTTTAAAACAAATAATCATCTACTGCATTTACATTGAATGCTTGCTTTGGTGAAGTCCTTTGACATCCACTTTGTACCTCTATTTTAGGAAGAAGGTTGAGTCGCAAGAGAAGAAGGATACTGGGAACCGCTAGAGAATGTGTAGTATTCAATAACCTGATAAGCTCTGACGTAAATATTGGAATAGCGCCTTAAATTACAGCTTGTTTTACATTATTTTAAATTAACGTTTCCATTTTAGCATTATAGTATACATTTAACTTTATAAGCACACATAATCGTCCTTGCTAGGTTTCACTGCACTGAAAACCGGAAAAGTGTAACAAATAAGCGAGAGGCGTATTATATGTGAGGGGAAGCTATTAGAATAGTTATTGTAGCTATAGAGCTTACATGTATAAGTATGTGTTTCTTATTTCGTTCCTGGGTATTATACCATTAAAATTGTTCTAATACTCTTTCATTCTTCACTTCATAAATATATGTGATTTTAGCTATTAGTATCACAGTGCAAAAGGTATTCTCAGGCACTGCTTCTTCAAAATCCACTATAATTTTTATATTCGTCCTTTCATTCACTACTACTTGCTTTCGTTTGCTTGTATTAATAACATGCATGGCCCGATTCTCGATAAACTCTGTTGGATTATACATCATATCAGTACTTTTTTCTGTCACACGCTTATAAGCCGTATAGCTATTAAATAATTTCAGATAATCAGTTTTTGTGATACCTAGATTTAAGTTCTCACGAGGGAATATTTCATTTCGACCATTCTTTAAATAAATATTTTTAACTTTGTATTAATCAAACTTACAAGTATCCTTTTTGCTGTGTATCGTCACCACGACTAGTTTGAAAGAGAACTATTACGAAATTGAGCATATCAAACTGTAATGAATTGAACTGTGTTGTTACAACAAATTTGAAATGAGTACCAGAGACATGTCATTGAATACTTTGATATGTATGAAACTGGATTGGTATTTGTGGCTTCCGAAGTATATCAGCTTTGAGTTTCATCGCATAATTCTTTTCATATTTAACAATTAGCATTCTCAGTTCCATTAAGATGATCACAAGTTTACCCGCATGAGCTAGTGTACAATCATCTAAAGTACCATCCGCTTTCTTTGTTTTCCACCGATAAAATAAGGCATTATTATTTTCACTCCTTTCAAATGTTATTCGCAAACCACCCTTCCACATATTTCTAATGTTGAAGCATTATACTGCCCTGGTGGTATATTATGGTTCTCTCCTTTATACAAATAGATATTATTACTTTTCGTGACATTTGGTTTACATACATGCTATAGAATCCATTCAGTGCCACCTTCAAATTATAGTTTTCATTATTAATTTCATTATGAAGATTCAATTAAAGCTATAGTTTAGTCCTTGATAAATGCAACACAATCATTTTAAGAAACTATATACTACTCTATACTAGTACTCTACTCTATAAACTTTATAATACTCTCACGCATCATTCATTAAGTAATCAAGTTTCAATCTTTCAATAGCTTGACGAAAATTATAACCATGAGATAAGAACTTTAATAGTTTAATACACAAATGACCACAAATCAAATCATGAAAATGTTGTATTCGATCACTATTATATTCAATCATTGTATTACTAGGTCCCAAATACTTTATTAAAGATATGGGAGGCACTTCTCCAAATCAATGGAATACATATGCTTTATTATTATCATACCAGTAGCATACCCAATGCGTTCCAGTATTAATTGTTTTATCTAAGTTAACAACACCGCATTCTTGTCTGAAGGATAGTGTAGATGGAAGATTGTCCGACATGAATACACCTCTAAAATATTTTATATTTAATTTTTAGCTATACGTTTGATAACATAATTGGTGAGAGCCTTTTCTATTGTTCGTGAGTGATTCTTTTCTCTGTTTCCGTTTACCGCTATCTAGATTTGATAATTCCATAACGTCATTATGTCGTTTCTGTTCTTCTAGCTCTTGTTTATTCTCCGTTGCATCTATTACTGCCTTAGCTATAGCTGCTGAACCACTTGCAAGACTGCTAACAGCTCCCAGTGCTGCAAGAATCGCAGAAATTGTAAATATAAAACCACATTTCTTTGGTTGATTACGTAGTTTCTTTAACTGCGCTAGACTTAATGTCAGACCCAAATTTTGACCCTTCTTCAAGCAACTTTGCTTCTTTGCAATTTGTGTTTTATTCAAAATATCATTAATGTTTAATGACTTTAATTCATGGGATGGGATATGAAATGTTACACCTTTGGCCTCCATAATAAACAAAACTATACTATATATAAAAAACTTTTTATTATATATAGGAAAAAGAAATATGGATATCCATAGTGTGTTTATGTCATTGTTAACCGCCCAAACCAAGTATTATAACCCCCATCCCACCTTTCTTTCTGTATTCATCATCATTGGTACACCCAATAAAGCTAACCCTTCGCCTAAACCAGCATTTTTATAAACAATTCTAGCAAAAGCTTTAAACTCAAAGTCTTGATCTGCCCTATGCATATATAATAGGTCTTTAAAGTTCTTACATGCAATATCATGCTCTAGACATGATTGTTCTAATCTATTTATACCTCGATCACCTCTCGCTATTCTTTCGTCTAAACGTGTGCAAGGATCACAGAATTCATAGCCGGGGAGGTGTAGATCAAGGAGCAATTTATTAATAATATCATTCAGTAAGCCCTTACCTTCAATAGATTGCCAGAATGTTGGTGGAAGTATATGAATAATCTTTATGAGGTACCCGAAACCCTTGGGATTCGAAACAATGAAATTAGATAAACGAGACGAAATCACATTCATTATGGTCACTTTCTCATTATAAAAGTTCTTGTTCCCTGCTGCTTCTTCACCTGCTATAACCACTAATTTATCTACTAGCTTTCTAACATCATCCATACAAATAAACTGTTGCGGCATGCTTGTATATCGCTTAATCCCCTCTCCTTGCTTCTTTCCTTTCAAACCCTCACCTTTAGTTTTAAGTTCAAGCCAAATGGGTTTAATTAATATCTTATACTTATTACTGGAGCTTGACTTCACTCTGTTCTGCGATGGATAATGATTTTGATGTAATGCATTCGTCATTTTTAAAATCTTCTTAGAAGTTAAATAATCTTCATCGTTGTAGCCTACCGGTTGCTTACGAGTTATTAACTCCCATAAGCCTTCTGTTCCTTTAAATTTTTCATACATCGGAGACGATGGATCATGTACGATCTTACTATCACTATATATAATTAAATCATCATTATCGAAGTAAACGTTATAACTACCACTTTTCCACTGCACTACATCATTTATATCAATAGAATATAAACCAAATACTTCGTCTTTATCAAATCAATTAGTACTTAAGTATCGACTCGCTAATGGACCTAATTGAATTTCTTTCTCATCATCATCACCTTTCTTTTCTTTAGTCTCAGGAAACGCCGTAGGCGAAGCAAATAATTGTTTCTCAAATTAGATTTCTGATTTTGTTGGTGGATAGTTATTTATATCTTGTTGTGCTACAGGTATAAGTTCTTTAATTAGATTTCTACTGTTATCGTTCACTCCTTTAATTTATTTTCCTCAGCCCTTAATCGACTCAGTCAATGGCTTCTCTTGTCGTTCTTGCTTTTCATAATAGCTACGGTGACTCTATTTTCATTCTTTAAAACGTTTCGCGAAGGGATTTTGTATTTCAGTGTTATTAGATTTTCGCTTTGACACTATAAACATACTGTATTATATTCGCAGAGATTTTATAATTCAATGCTATTCGATTTTCGCCAACAGATTATGTAATTCAATGTTATTTGATTTTCACTTGAACAATATAAAAAGACCATATTATATTCGCTTTGATATTATAAAAAGACATAACATACATGCATATGTAACATACATGCATACGTAACATACATACGTACATCAATTAATCGCTATACGTTAAACGCAATAACAATCGAATCGTATTATCATAAACATCACTTGATTATAAAAAATATTAATGTTAATTTTATACTTTCCATCGTTCGACTTTCTAATCATATCGATTGTTATAAAGCCATAGAGTTCCTTCCATGCTTCACAACATCAATCTTAAAATTTATTAAATTACGTGTCACGAACAAATTCATTATAAATATATGTTATAAGTTCATGTTATCTTAAAGTTTGCATTATCCCTAGTAAGTTGCTTTGTGACTTTACTATATGTATGTGCTACGTAAAAACAATCCATTTATTTATGCCTACCCTGTGTAAAGTAGTTTCGCACCTCATTCTGATCCTCTTAATTTATAGTAATGAAATATAATTACAGAACTTTGTTTGCATTGATCTAACTTTAGAAAAGAAGTTTTGGATGTAGCCAATTGAAAATGAAATCTTTCTGAATATCATTATAAATATGTTACATTTGTTGATACTTGGGTTGTTCTAAGCTTTTAGAGAATACATACAAGTGCCTCCCTCCCAAGTAAAGCCAATTCGGGGCTAGAATGAAATTATCAGTGAGTAGTGTTGTTTTCCCACGTCCAGCGGAACCAATTATTAAGCAACGAATATGATTAGGAATAAGTTTACTATTCAATTGAACATAATCATTAGATGCCGAAAGTCGTTGCTTCACACTCCAATTTCAGTTAGTGTTTTAAAACTATTTAGATTATATTATGATTTAAAAATAATAAACTATATTATAGCTTTAAGATCAATCCAAGAATTATGCTCTGAAGATGATTCCAACCACGTGACATATGAATTGCTTTTAGTTCTACGTAGAACTCTTTCAATTAGATATACATGTGGGTATTTGGTTTTCATTGGTTATTGCTCACAGAAATGACCCTTAATAATTGATTGCACTCATCTTTTAAGTGATATGTAGGTGGATCAGTTTTAAAAAACTGTAGCAATTTGAAATATTTCTGTGCTCCAATTGCGAGTGAAATCTCTTAAAACATATTTTTAAACTTACTAATTCGAACATAGTCTTCTACTCTTATTTCGCCTTGAATGATGGTGTATCCTTCTTGCTATAGACTGTTGATATTAATTTTTGTTCGTTTTCTTTCTTCAAGTCATCAATTGGTTTCATTGAAACTGTTCTATGTTTTTTTATTATTAGGTGTTTTCATCAGTGCATTCTTGTAATATATTGTAACATTTGTAATTGCCTTGCAGTGTGAATTGTTTGCACGTCAAATTACCTTTTGTTTTATTGTAACGTTCAACAATACTAGCCTTCTTATCAATCTATGAAAAGTAATGTCTAACACCTTGTTATTTCATTAAGTTAATAAACTCTCTACTATAGAACTCGCTACCGCGATTGTTTGCAAGAAATTTGGTGTTTGTCCAGTTGTTTTTGAATATTGGTTTAAACGCGCGTGTAACTTCCTTCCCTGTTTCATTTTTAACTGGTACAGTCCATACATGCTTGCTGAAAGTGTCAATACTCGTTAGAAGTTAAAAATAGCTCTTATTTAATTTGGCTAAGCCTTTTAAGTTCCCAGAGGTCATTTCAACCAAAATTGCTTGCCGTAAATCATGTATACCCTTTGTTACAACAGGTATTCGTTTACAATTTCGTCTCCCAGGTTTCTGTACTTCTTCAACAATTTGTAATCTACTATTCATTCTAACCATTTAAGACCGAAAAATCAATTGCGCGATAAATATCATATTAATAGAAATGGGGAACTCAGCGGGGGAATATTTATCCGATCGAACTACAAGCACCACTTGTTGTCATCAAAGATTGAGTAGAAACCAGTTCCAGCACTTCCCGAGCAACAAGAGATGAGAGAGAACATATTCTATTTTGCTCCGCGTCGACCTATTGTTTAATACAAGTCACTTTAAAGAAAAAATTCTTGTGAACACCTGCGTGAAACTAAACTTCAACTTAAATGAGAATATTGGGTTAAAAAAATGTAACACGCTCCAAGCATCAAAATAAGCTCCTTCCTCCTCCCCGAGCACTGCAGGTACAAATCAACAAAACAAATGCATTGACCCATTCCCCATTCAAGCGAAAGAATGTCAAACAAAAATAAAGTAAGACCTGTGCTTTCAAATTCCCGGAAAAAGCCGTAGCCTTTTGTATGCCATTCCTGAGCATGAAATGGAGGGAAAGAAACATTAGTTGTTAAAGATCATTCAACTGGCGCCGCTGTCAATCAAGCGATAGACATAAAAAGAAACTTGTTTTATCTTGTTCCGCGCGAAGCATTGTCCATTCAAGCGAACACCTGCTTTCTCTTTTCAGCATCAGGTAAATGCAAAACAACTTGTTACCCCTCCTCCCGAACAATACAAGTGCAAAACAAGGAAAAACTACGCGTAGACCCATTGTCCATTTCAGAAGAAAGAAAATTCAAATAATCAACTCTGCGCATGCGCAGATCCTAATCCTCGAGCACGAAGGATATCTAACGATCATCAAACAGTAGTTCCACAGTAGTCATGGCAAGAGCCTCGCTCCCAGACGATGAGCGCATGACAATGACGACAAGAAAGCTTTAGGTGTGCGGCTACTGTGCTAGCGAAAGCAACAATTGTGTAGCGACTATGTCTGCGTCCACGGATGTGCGGAAACCGCAGCAATGACAGCAGTTACAGCGACAACGACGGCAGCAAAAACTTCGGCTGTGTCAACATCAACGCGTGTGTTGCATCTGCATTAGTGGTAACAGCACCGACGACAGGGACAACGTTTGTTCGGCAACGGCGGCAACGATAGTAGTTACAGCGGCAACGATTGCGATAACACCGATGACGACAGCAAGGCTGACAGTGATAACAGCGACGACGACTGTGGCAATGGCAGCGTCGTACACCACTTGTCTCCGTTCATGAGAAAAGTGTGTTCAATCCCCGACATATTCTTTAGAAAAATGAATAAATATTTCCTTACATTAGAAACATCAATGTCCTAAAATTTAAGTTAGATGTGCTAATATATTAAGCCTAAGTTAGGTTAACACCTCTACTGAAAGGCGAGGAATGATATAAAATCAACAATTTATTTCATGTTCAAATAATTAAATTCGTAGCTATACTATACATTATAAACCTTAGCTGATCTTTCTCCATCTCTAATAACATGCCTTAAGAACCTCGTATAAACAATAAAAAATAGCTAAAATAAGGTACCCCAAAGAGTTATCTACCTTCTATTGTGCAGGGGGCAAGCGCTAAATCCACAATTTCATTTATTCATTAATTAATCAAATCAATGAAATTTATATTAAACACTACCATCTAGCAAAACATAAGTTAATTCTACATATAAAGATTGATAATGAACTTCCAATAGGTCTCAAAGAAAATGGCACAACAACAGAGCTTCAGTTGTAGGGCGCTGTGTTAAAAAAAAGGAGCGGAAACTCCTCCCCACGTTACGTCAAAACCTCAAGACTATATAATATCGCTAATACAAAGCCCGGTTTGAAATTTAATGGATTGCTTCGGTCTACTCTTCTCTGCTTGATCTAGATATTTGTTCTTGGTTATTCTTGGCATTTCTAAAAACGAAAAGTTCGCAATAAAATACCTTTACATTCTATTCATTATGTTTCTTCCGTTGTCCGTGATAAACCCAGCCAGCCATAATCAAGAGGTCATAAAAACTACCTACTTGGGAATTTAGGCTTCTATGACACCACACCAATTTAACTATTTTGTTGTACCAAGTTCTTTCTGATCTTCTAGATTTATTATATATGTAAGAAAAATGAACTTTTATACCAGAAACAAGCAAACACGAAAGATAATGTTAGGCAACTCGTTTGACCATGCGACAAAGGAAAATATAGATTGGGGGAGATGCCTCCTTTCAACTTTAAAAACATATTTCCGACTATTACTTCAGAAGTCCGTTCTGTAAGTGTGTGTTTTGAATGTACTCAAAGGTATGTCCTTGGTGCAGATTACAACAAAGTAGAAATACCTTGATACTGATAAAAGTTTCTCTCGCTAACAACGAAATATAATTTCTAAACTATCTCATTATTCTCACTTCATTCCATTAAGGCAATATAGCAGTAAAGTCAATTTCCCTATAGAATAAAATTTAAGTTTTCACGTTAGTCTTTCAATAAAAGTTTCTATCTTCATACAAAAGTCAATCAACGAGAAAGAAAGTATGTTGTAAGGCAAAATCAATGTTGTATATGCCAAGCTGTGTGTCTGGCACTATAAGTGTAACTTCGTTCGGCGCATGTGCTTGGTAATACATCTGCAAAAATATATGCATTATAGGTAATTAAAATATTCCTTGAATAAATAACAATTTCATGTATTATCATCGTATGCTATCAATTGCTCTACAAACTCCTAAAATATAATGACGTAGCTAGCGTGTACATGAAAAGCGAACGTAATATCTCTATATACAACATATACAATAGTTGCTTACGTGTAAAGTCTAGCTGCAAATTTCCTAACATATACATAAAAAGATACTTTAAAATTTGTCAACGCATGCAATATGTAGCGATCGCGCACATGCAAAGCAAGCAAGTATGAAAAGCCGACCTAATATTTTCTTGTGATTTGTACTCCTCTTACTACTGAGGAGGCTGCATAAACTCGCCCGATGTTGTAAGAATTTTGCAATCTTGACGACTAAATTAGCGAAGCCACGTAGCTCGGACGAGGGGAAAACGAGGATAATACTCCATCTTAGTTGGGAAAGTCGAAGGGAAATAGACCGTTGAGAAGACAGAGACGACGTTGGGAGGGCAATATTAGAATGGATCTTCGAGAACTAGGTGTTTGTGATTGAAAACTGGGTTGAAATTATTCAGAATAGAGACCTATGGAGAACATTTGTTACTTCGGCGATTACCTTGTGACTTCCGTAAACACCAAGATGCCTTATCTAAGATATTTTTAAAAAGCCACATCTTTACATTCAGTATTTTACTTTCCTTTTTATTTTGATTATTTATTTTTATTTCTACTTCATCGACGAGTGCTTAAGAACTAAGTAGATTCTGATTTACTAGATCTGCTGCAGACTTGAAAGATGTAGATTTATGTCACTATGCATAGGGCCCAAATCAGTAAGACAGTGTTGAAAAGTCTCTCTTTGTGTTGTTAAGATAACCGTATGCGATGGACTTGACATGCTCTCCCTTTAAAATAACAATGACCTGACCTAATCTAACTGAATGCTAACCTTACTTAGCATTAATTAAAATTAAAGACGACTTAACAATTGTATGTTTAACTAACATTAGAGCAGCACTAATACAAACTAAATTACCATGTTACTGATTAGTCGATTTGGAGTACTCTTTAAAGTTCAACCACAATGCGCATTATTATTATGATTATCATAGTACCTGAACTAAATCTAATTTACTGAAATCAATTCAATTGAAGCAAACACATAAATATATAATGATATGATGTAATCCAAAAATCACGCACGTACGAACGTTTTCCTTAACGTTACCTTTACTGAAACTATAGATTCTAAAACAAATTGAGACAGTAAAAACCAGAAGACGCCATATCGCATTAATTCGTATCGATGCGAGAATGAATCGAACCACGGTTTAGTGACTTTTGTATGCGGTATTAATTAACTGCTCATCATTAATAAATTACATGGAAAATGTTCAATTTTGGTTTTCAAACTTCATTTATTTATTTAAAGACAAAGAAGGCAAATTCCTACCATTTTCTATTAAGAGGGTATTTAGGAGAGTAAACTGCAAAATTTAGTTTTATTCTGGGTTAATTTTATTCATGGTTAGTTTTAATTTTGTAGTAGAAATCTTGGTTACAATGAAATTATCTCTTCATTTACTAAATATTAAAGCTCTACATTCTAGTGTTACCTCTTGATTTATTGTTTTATTCTGTCACTACAGGCAAATGTAGGAATGGTACCTTCGGCTTAGGCTCTGACCGACATTTCCACATCCTTTTCCCCTCCTATATCCTGGCCTAAGCCTTAGAATCCTAAAAGCCATAAATAAAATTAAAATTCTTGATTAGTCATTTGACTTGATTAGTCGCAAGCTAATCAAATGCAAGACTAACATGTACAAGTAGAATTAGAATGCGAATCATTAAACATGGTGTACTGTATTTTATTATAACAGAAATAGACGAAGTTTAATCTCCCCGTTTTAAGTATTGTTATTAGTATGATTTTAGATTAAACACTTTACTGGTAGTTTTACATTTCCTGTTAAACTTTTTATACCATTTCCTACATTAGATATTTATCTGTTCGCTTATTATTATTTTTGTATTATCGTTTCTTCAACTTTTGCTTAGTGTTCTGTCGTGAGAGATATAATTTCTCTAGTGCTTCCAAACGATTAAAATAGACACACCGTGTCATGCGACCACTAATGGATATTCTAAACAGTATTGTTTATTCTACTCATAGATCGAGGAAGATAAAAGAACAGACCTGAAGTCACGAAACGAAAGTTTATTTTATATGTCATTTTCATAGAATTAAGCACGAATCAATGAAACGACATGTTTCATTGTTGCTGGTACCAAACTTTACATGGTTGATTGTATTCATATAACCATTGCTAAAAAAGAATCCAATATAAATTCAGGAGTCATATTTAAGGCTAGATGTATTAATACAAACTTTCGTTTATTGCATTTTTCTTCTGTGTTAGATTGTTGCCAGAAATCAACTTGTAAATACAGTTTTCTCATGGTTTACTACGTAATTTGCACTGATTTCGAAACGACATGATACTATTTTGTTATTGAACACTCTTCATAAGCTACCTCCATTTCGAGAGTACTGGTCCACTGACTTTACCTTATTCTTCTGTTAACAATAACATCATAGATTTCAGAGTAGATATTAATTTTTCATAACGTGTTAAAGCATCGCCGGCTACGATCTCTTAGCACCTTCCCAATTCGTGCTCATAGCATGTATTGCAGCGAACAAGTTTAGTTGATATTTTCCCCGCTGTGGCGCTACTTACAGGCAATGGACAGTTTGACAGAAAATAATTATCAGCAGGTAACTGAATGTAACTTTAACAAGTTTACTGTATTGTGGTTAAGTAAAAAAAAAATTAATACGAGTCGTCCATGAGCGATATGCGTACGCAACAGTTTCAGAAAAATCCCTTTCGTTTTATAATGAAATTATGGTGATTACTTTTCCGAAAATCTTGAATTCTTACAGAACAATGCTTAAGAAACGAAGGTTTATGGTAAGAAATTAAAAAAAAAACCCTTAGAGAATACTATTCACTAAGTTGCATATTAAAATTGTATGAAATTAGTATGCCGCTGAAACAGATGAAATATAATTCAACTTAACATTTTTTAGTACACAAACGAAATGCGTCAAATGTTACCTATGTGCTATCCCTCGAAATAATTATCATAGACAATGAATCTTCTGAAGAAAGTGTATGACTTTCTGGCCAACTCTGTTCGGGGAATCATTCTATTCTATTGCTTCCATTTTACAATTTCCTCATATTTGTAGTATCTTACTTTGGAAAACCATAAATTGTAACTGAGTATTGCGAAGTCATTATTCCCCGCACAGCAGAGAAATATTTTCCAAATATTTAAAAAAAAAAATATTTCCTGTGTCAAATAAGGAAACATGATATTTTCTGCATCACATATAATTTCCCAAATATACTGTTAAAACTATTAGATAATAGTTTAAAACCATAAAAAAGTCAATAATACTAGTATTTCCCACACATTTTAAAAGCTTCTTTTATGTAATATAACCCACAAAAATAATTTTATACATTTATGTAATGCTTTCTTATATTTTGGAAATGTTAAAAGGTTTTCGTTGCATTAAAACAATGGAAATCTTTTAACTTGAGAATATTTCCAAACATTTTAAAATCATATCTGAACATATCATTTTTCTAGAGTATTCATATAGGTCTATTTTAAAAATATGGCTACTACTAGAAGTATGTCCTGTCAAAAACTTTAGTCGTGCCCCCGACTTCTTCAGATATAATATTGTAGCATCCCCCAGCCCTTTTACACAGGCACCGTCGCTGCTTATAATTTTAATATACATACATAAATTAAAAACAGGTCTCACAGCAAGAACAAGCATAAAAAGCTGAGTTAGGACTGAAAATTTGGTCCATATTGGATTGAACTGGAAGTAGACGATTGAGTTTTAAGTGTTCGTTTTGACTGTCATTGATTAAACACTCCAGTATTGCTAAATATAGAGCTCATTGGATAGCATTGATGCGGTCATGTGACACAAGAAACTCAGTGGTATCTGAATAATGTTGAATACAGTTTCCGCTTTTAAAAAAGGAACTTACTAGTCAAACATTGTGAGATGTAATGCCCGTACGAAAGAATTGTATTATAAATATTTTGTGAAAAGTGTTTTCTCGCCCTACAGGAAAACAGGTAGTCTAAGTGAGGTACCAGGAAAAATACACGAAGTGACAAGAAATTTTCTCCCCCCTTTCCTCCCCTACAAATAAACCCTTGAAAGTCACTATCAAGTAAGTTGATACGCTAGTAAAGGATTGTTTCTACAGCTAATTATTCGTAGTGTTCCTTGTGAATACGTTGATTTTTAATTTGTTTTAATAAATTGAGGTTAAGAAACAATTCCATTTTTGTGGGATAGTTAACAAAAAAAATATTCGTTGTTCTGTTCATGTCTATAACATTTTCCAGCTTTACAGCGCTGTTTACAGCCAAGAAACCAGCTAATTGCTTCGTAGGTTGTATTGCCTGTAAGTAGCGCCACGGCGGCCACCAAGAGAACTAGGATGTGTACGCACATTTGAACCATATGGGAAGGCGCTAAGAGATCGTAGCCGGAGATGGTTTAAGAAATAACATATCTAAACTTCTTTATTTTCAAGGTAGAAAAAGGTAATTTTCGGACTTTTCATAAATCATTGATGGCTATAGAGAAGCATATTAACTTAAAACAAAGAAAAATAACAAATACTGTGGAACAACAACTTAAAAAAATTAAAGCTAGAAATAAAATTGAAGAGTTATGATAGAACCATCAATATAAATATTCTGAAAATTAGATTTTAACAGCTTCGTGTAGTTGTTCTCTACATATGGAGTAAGAGTATGAGACCACATGCATTCGTTAGTGCATCATTAGTGCACGTTATTGCTAGCGGTCCAACGTTAGTGCTCTAATACGATCTTAGAGAGAAGTAAAAAACCAGCGTATGCAGTCAAATTGACCTCTTTTACAGTCCTTCGTAAGGCTCTCAATGTAAGTTGTAACTTGACACAAAGAAATTTTAGACCATACCGACCGAAAGTTATGTTAGCGTTAGTGAATAGTTAGTACACCGTTTACTAACGATTCGCTTACTAACCAAATATTTTTTAGTCCAGATGGGTAAAATCTCTGCGGGTGAGGGTAACTTAAGGTCAAGTTTATTCCACTCATAGTTTATATATGCACTAACGATGAGTAATCGGTTCGATATGTCTAAGCCCGTATGCTTAAAAAATCTTAATAAGTAAGGTCCCACACATATTGCTTCTCTGTATTTCACACAAAAATTTAGTACTAACGTTAGTGTTATGTGCACTAACGTGCACTTACCAACCAATGTGTCTGGGTCCGGATGCGTCTCAAATGTCTTTGTAAATTGGCTATCTTGACCCCAAGTTTCCCAACCCACAATTTCTTTCTATATCTCGCTTAAAAATGGAGCACTAACGTTACTACCACTTGCACTAACAATTCACTAACCATAAAGTAAGTTTGGGTCCGGATATGTGTAAAATTTCTTTGTGTGAAACAGACTCCCTCCACAGTTTATCCCTATATCTCGCTTAAAAGTGGGGAACTACCGTTAGAGTCATATTTGGGTCAGCATGAGTCTCCAATATCTGTGGACGCCAGCCAAATTGTATTCCCTATATCTTATTTAAGAATGGAACACTAACGTGCGCTAATGATGCAGTAATGATCTTATACATTTAGTTCCGTATAGGTTATTTTTGGGGAGGTAAGGACAACTTAATGTCAAGTTTATCCCACGAAGCTTTTTTCCTAAACTCGCTTAATAATGTTGTACTAATGTTAGTGTCATGTGCAATAGCGTTCTCTAACGATGCACTAACGAACATGTTTTATTACGGGAGAACCTTACGGAGGGCTATGGGAGAGGTAAATTTGACGTAAAGTTGAATACCAACACAGTTGTTTACTTCCCTTGGGTCGAATTAGAACTCTAACCTTGAGTCGCTATCACTAACGTGAGCTAATGATGCACTAGCAATGCACTAAAGAACACATATGGTTTAACTCGCGAAAGTTTTACGAAAGGTTATGGGGGGCAACTTGACGTCAAGTTGGCCGCTCCCACAGTTTTCTCTTGTCTTTGTTCTCATTGGAGCACTAACGTTAGAGTCATGTGCACTAACGATACACTAACGGATGCGTATAGTCGCATTCTCTAACTCCATATGGGAGGGGGGGGGGGGCTTGACGGAGCGGATTTTAATCCTAGATGCTAGATCTCAAGAATACCTGTTCGTTTGTAATATAATACAAGGGGAAACGAAACCAGAAATCAAAATATGAAATCAAGGAAAGAACATGTTACATTGGGCATTCTATATAGTTTCATCGAGTTCACAAAGCTTGATTGTTCAGTACAGAAAATTTTACATTTTTAGAATATGATTTTTTCTCTTTGGACGTTGTTGTATAATTATATTTGGTCTATAATGATACTATGTATGTACGTCATCTACAAAAGATAAAATTTTTCCTTATTCAACACGAAAGTGATTTGTGCTGCTTCATGATTAAAACTTTATATAAAAGGAATCAGAATAAGAATTTATTTACCTCTTGACATAAGGCCAGCAACGATAGAGATCGTACGCCAAATTCACACCCATAACTGTAATTCCAGTTTCCTTGGCTAACATGGATAATCCTCCAAGAAGCACGCTAAGCCAAACAGATAACCCTGATATATTTACTGGTTCTGGTCCATCCGGCGACGTTTGCCTGCAAGAAAGTAACAACATTATAAATTAGAATTTTACACTAATTATGCAAAATGTTATTGAAGTATAAATTACATTATTTGAGTTCCTTTTTGATTTTTTAAGTATGGTTAAGAAGATAAAATATAAATAAAAAGAACGCTCTATGTGCTATACTAAGCAATCTTTGGCTTCAAGTGCCATTCAGCAGTTTACTGTTTGAATTTCTATGCCTGGTCAAGCACAACATTGTATTTACGATTATAGCAGGTCATAGTTACAGCAATATGACATTAAATAGTAGAAGATTAGATTTTTATTGAACCTTTCCTCCACCAACACTATCAGACAAAGTACCTGTACACACTATCCAGTCCCACTGCAGAGGAATCATTAAGCGCTTGAAAGTGTTCTATAAAACTCTCTGTGCTGCTCAAGAAGAAGAGGGAACATGGTCGACAGATCTTTATTTTTACCAGCAGACTAACGGAGTTGATTTTTTAGATGTAGTAAAGCTTGTTGTATATCAAGTCTTTTAAGAACATCGAATAACTTCCAATTTTCTCTGTCATTGTAAGTAGCTTTAAATAGATAGACCCTACTTGCGATGAATGCGTATGACACACTTTGAGCGTAGTGCATTTCGACATGTTTCATTTCTTCAATGTCAACAGTGTATCAGCAGCTTCCTCAAATAAATTATTGGAAGTAATTGGAATTACATGAAATGGATTAACACGTTTAGCTGACTCAACCATCTTGGGGAACGAAGGCCTTAGTTACCTTTCTGCGTCTCTCTATCATACCGAAATCTCTATCGCAACTTTATTAATAAACTATGGCCACTGCCTAAGAACTCATGTATTATTTCGTCAGTCTGACACTTGGAACATCCAGTGCCGGCCGCATGGCTTGGCTCTTAGAGCAGCACTTCCTGGTGGTAACTGTTCTCACCTCTTCCTGATTGATTTGGCACTTAGAACAAAGGCGGTGACATGCAGACGAACACATCGAACATGCTTGGGGACAAAAGTTCTTTTTTTTTTAACAAAATAACACTTAGAACGTTTGGCCAATTCCACTCTTCATTTCACTTTCTTATATTTTCTTTTCTTTTCTTATAACTAGGGCAACCAAAATTATGCTTTATACAGCTGCAAATTATGCTTTCCATTTTCCTATATTATGCTTTTTGTAAAATTATTAGTATTCATGGATTCCCCCAGGGGTTTCGCTTTGGGGTGTAAAGTTAAAATTGGGAGGGTTTAAGTGGATGTTTACATGGTTTCTATCGATTTTTGACCGTAAAAACTTTGTAGCTGGGGTTGCGCTCGAGAATTTTAGGGTAACACTCTCCACAAGAGGAAGAGAGATCTGACGGAATCACTGTCAGTACTACACATAAAGTGAACTGTACTGCGCCTTTCTCTCCTACCTTGTTGCAACATTAAAGCTGGTTCACTATCTTTTGTTTTATTTGATTTTCTGTACAATTATGTGGAAGATTCATCTAAGTTAAGCGGACAAGTAGAGGAAAGGAATAATATATACAAATTTTCCATCTTTCGTAAATATGTTTTTGTAAAATAAGAAATTTCTAAATTATTATACGTTTTGGCGATCTAACAGTGCGTTGAAATAATCGTACAACATGGTAATTTTGCACTATATTTACATATAATTGGAAGTTTGTTTCTGTTATTTAAAACATTTTTAAAATTAAGTTATTGGTAAGAGATTTTTTTTTTTTTTAAGAATGCTTGAAATTTCTCTATACAGTTCTGGAGAAAAATGTTTCAAGAGGTCATTATGCTTTATTTCGTGAATTATGTGTGTGTATGTGTATACATAGCAACCATAGGTGTAAAATTTGGTTGTGCTTTTAATGATTTTATACTTTATGATTGTTCCACTTATAAATTATCCAGGTGTTGACTGACAAGTGAGTATTACTTTGTTTAAATATTTAAAAAAATAATTGAAAAGGATTTTAAAAAACACGTTTTTTAAGATGGACTAAAAAGTAAAAAATAATAAATTGAATTAATCTTATGAATAGGAAATTAAAAGTTTTGGCCCTCTTAGATATTATGATAATGTAAGCAAGAGTAAGTAAGCAATCGCTTCCATTTTCCGATTCATAAGATTCACTTAATTGATTATTATTTTACTTTTTAGTCCATCTTAAAATGCGTGTTTTTTTAAAAAAAAAAATCCTTTTTTAATTATTTTTATGATAATATATGAATATTAAACTCCCTGCGAGACAGGCAACCCAAACTTCACACAATAGATGCGGCGTTGCGTGCATTTAAGGATATTTTCCAATTATTTTATTTATTAAATAATTAATTAAAATTGACTGGATTACTATTCTATCGCATATCTAATGAATGGATATTGTATTGTCATCAGAAGCAAGCAAGTTTACAAAATTTCAAAGAAATCGGATGATGGGAAGTGAGTTAAAAATCAATTACTAGATGATTACAGAGCAAGTTAATATAAAGCGTGTAAAAATACAAGTAACAAATGTAAGTGTGAAGAAAATACAACACTCTTCGATTTCCTTGTATTACGTCCTGATGTAAATATTAAGTCATCCGCCTCTAGCTCGTAATGCGTTTATTTGTTACCACTGAAGTACTTTTAAATGGAGTCGAAATGGTAACTGACTGAATCATGAAGAACCGTAGTTCTTCGAGTGACGCTGACAAATGTCTGTTAGGGGTACTCCAATGTATAGAACTAGTTCGGATCTTGAACTATAAGCCCGATTTTAATGCTTGAACGTGTATTTCAAAGCTCAGCCATACTAAAATAAAACATAAAGAATTGAGTCGATAGGACCTCCCTGGGACTCTCTAGGGCGGTGCGAAAAGAATTCAAACTTTTACATTTCTGATGATAGCACTGACCCTAGACCATATAGGCGACCGAAACTTGCAGAGTCTTAATCTATGCTTCGATTTCTTTCAATCGGTGAAGGGGTTCAAAAGTTACTACTTTTTATTAGCCGAATCACAGAATTTTCTCAAATGACAGAAAAGTGTGTCTCTCATTATGTATATCTTTTTGTTTTAGCCCCAAATGGATAGTACCAGGGGGTTTGGGGGTCAATTACGGTCTCCAAAAAGTTGGGGCAAATCGAAGCTTATTTTTTTTATAGGAGTTGCCGTTTTTGATATACGGAGCCTACCATGGTCCAAAATCGACCTTCAGTATGAAGACTATGCATTTTGTTTTACATACAGCCTTGCGAAATAAGTGATATCAGTATTAAAACCCTTTCGGGGTTAAGGGAAGAGTGACGCAAGCATTCTACTCACAAAAGAAGTTATATCCATTTTGTGAGTGATTTTCTTTGTGTCATTATGGGGGAAGTGCTTCCTTTGTAATAAAATTAAGATATTTAGTATCCTTCCTTTCCCCATAGTGACACAAAGAAAATCACTCGCAACATGGATATCACTTCCTTTGTGAGTAGAATTCTTGCGTCACTCTTCCCTTTAACCTGAAAGGGTTTTTATACTGATATAAGATAATTACATAAAATTTAATTATATATAACGATGTAAGTATAGAGAAAACAAAATACATGATAACAAGCCGAAACAAAATGAATAACGGAAATAGGTGCATAAAAATTAAGAATGAGAACATAGATAAAGTAAAACAAATTTAAATACTTGGGAACATACGTAACAAGCAAAAATGAGATAACGGAAGAAATAAAAAAGTCGCTTAGTATCGGGCAACGATGTTTCTATTCAGTCCAGAAACTCCTAGCTTCGCGAATTATATCAAGAAAGTACAAATTGAAAATATACTGAACGGTCATTCTGCCAGTAATACTTTACGGTTGCGAAAGTTGGAGTACGACCCTAGCAGATGAACATCCATTACGAATGTTTGAAAATAAGGTTTTGAGAAAGATATACGGGCCAAAATGGCACGAGATGACTGGAAAATGGAGGAGACTGCATAATCAAGAGTTTCACCAACTGTACGACTCCCACGATGTAAGAATAATGAAATCACGACTAAGATGGGCAGGTCATGTAGCTTCAATGGGAGGAACACGAAGATTATATTCCATCTTGGTTGGAAAGCCGGAGGGAAAGAGACCGTTAGGAAGACCAAGACGGGGTCGGGAAGACAATATTTAAAGGGATCTTCGAGAAGTTGGTGTTTGTGATGAAAACTTATTTGATCTTGCCTAGGATAGATCCCGATGGCGAACGTTTGTTACTACAGCGATGAACTTGCGATTTCCGTAAGCCATAGAGTAAGTAAGTAACAATTACATATTACGATAATTATGTTGTTTATAGCTGTACATTTTTCTTATCTACATTTTAGTAATTGGTGCTTGAGCAGCAAGATTAGTTTCAAAATCTAACTTAAAAGGATATATTGTAAGATTTCTAGCGTGTACGTAAATCCTAAAATTAATAGTATATGTTATTTTGTTATAATGATTTCTTTCAATGAAGAAAATATTAAAACATTGTATTTTAGAAGTTAAGACCACAAAATGGTCTATTGCATCATATTTAAGAGTAAACCCCGAATGGAATATTTTATTTGGAAGATGGGAGAAAACAAGGAATGTAACAATAAAGATTTATCTGGAAAATTAAGTTTTAATTCCTTAATCGCTTAATGTTTGAACGGCTCAACCAATATGTACTATTGTCTCTTGTGTTAATTTATGAGCTTTCTCTTCTTTCTTTGACAGTTTTGTAATTCTAATTTTCCCCAATAGAATGAGCTTGACAGAACAAAATCACTAGAAATAGACATCTCAGTTTTCGTCGACCCCCTTAATTTGTAAACTGTATATAGCAGTTTTCACCATATTTATTTATCAGTTACTTTTATAAGGATAACAGGTGGCGTTAGTCAAAATTCAGCAGTCTTTTCTCTCCACGTTTTATATTTAACCACGAAGTACACGTTTAACCACGTTTTATATTATGATGTTTAAAAATCTAGTTTATTTTCCAGTTTTGGGCAAATACTTGTTTACTATTATTTAGCATGCATTGTAGCACTTGCCTTTTAGTATGACATCTACATGAGCATCCTTTAAAATTCTGTTTCGCGTCTTTTTTTCTGTCGTCATAAAACTATACAATATACTAATATTTTCTGCTCGAAGTGACTCACTGCTCCATGTCAACTTTTGTTTTTGCGTGACTGTCTCTGAAAGTATCCTGGTGCTACTGCTTTGTTAAAGGATTGATTTGATTCTCCATGCGTTTTCGGTCTTTGTTTCTATGTGTTATATGTGTATGGAGAGAGACACGTGAGCTGAGGTGAATAGGAAACTGGAACCTAAAATTACAATCTTAGAGCAATATAAATTCTGACTCGCACTTGACATATTTTATTTATTTTTTAATATTTAAGAACTAAAGTTTTCGTTATGTTTTGTTATGAAATATAGTGACAGGATAAAATCATGGACAGAGTGTGTATTTTAAATATCAACGATATATCACGAACAAAACATTTCCCACAGTACTGCGAACTAGGCAACTATGTTTGCATAATGTTCAGAGGAGATAAGTTCTTTCTCATTTTCCCTTTTCAACGTTTCTATAAAAATACTCTAAAGAAACAGATGAAGATTTCGAAAAGGTAAATTCATCCAATAATAGTGCTTCTAGTTTTTAAATTTGGGACGAGAAATTTCAACAAGTGAAGCCATATCTCATCCGAAAATGATAAAAGAAATACAGGTTACGATTATTATAAATTTGTTGCAGTAGCTGAGCATATTTCGTCGTTCAAGAGACGAACTGACGGAACTACATTTTCACAAATTTTCGGGAGAGCTGTTTAAAGGATTTCACGTTGACGTTTCATTTCATATCTTCGAAAGTAAGTTTTCTATGTTAATGAAACTTGAAACTAGGTATAGATATGACTTTTGACTTACTGTAAGCAAAATATTTTTCTTATTTCTGGTATTTCCCCTACTACCTATTAAAGCAGATACGCCAGTTCTTCTCTTTTCCTAAAAAAAAGACATTACACTTACGAATATTTCTAAGAGTTTTTCTTTTATTATTTTCAATGTATTTCTTGTATAAAACTTTCAATTATCTTAGATTTAAAGCATAAACTAGAATATAGTGCTGATGCATAAAAATTGGTAGTAAAAAGTGGTAAAACTTCTTTATTAAGACAATAATGCAATATGATGGAAAATATTTAATATAACAAGATATTAAATAAAACATGTAGATATTGCCTGTGTAATATTATGTATAAAAGTAAAAATAACTATGTTCTAAAACTTCAAAAAATATAAATTTTAAAACTTTTAGTTTATTCTATTGTTTTGTTACCACGGTTCGATTCATGGTGGGAACATAAGTGGTTCCTAGCCCATGTTGAACAGTAGGTCTCGTCCTAAGGACATCATCTTCTTCGGTGGCTATGGTAAACCACCATCGTCTTGCCCAGGGAACTTCGGATCAGGACCTGTCTTCGGGAAGAACACCCATCAACATCATTATAGACTTTTCTCTAGATCACAATGGTTTGTGGTGTCCTTAAATCGTGCAACGTTAATTTAATTCATTTTCCGACTTCATACAATGATGGAAGTTTGCATAGAGATGTAAGTCGGATGACAATACAGTGTTCCATTGTTACTTTCATATATTTATATATATTTAAATATTTTAGAAACATATTTTATTTTATTTTTTTTAGTATGGACTTCTTTATCCTAAAATAAATACTAGCCTGCAACGATGCTGGTTTGACTGATAGCAGAACACTATAGGATTTGGGTCTCAAAAATATTATTTTGAGAAAAAGTGTCCAAAACCGAAACAACTTTAAACATTATTTAAAAAACAAAACTTTTTCAAGACATACTTTCCTCAAACAATTCGTACTATAAAGTAAAAAATAATATGCATGACTAAGTAAAAAAGCGTGGAGCGTGTCAATTTAAGAATTCATAAAGTGACTGTATATGAGAGTGCACCCCTCGTTTTTTTAGTCATGCATAAACAGAATTACTTTTTACTTTTTAGTACGAATTGCTTAAGAAAAGTATGTCTCTAAAATATTTTTTTAAATATTTTTTTAAATTAAAACACTAAAAGGAAAAAGTTATTATATTGAAAATCTTACAGACACGTACTGGGTCCACATTAATGTACTGGACATTGGACCCATGTCGGCGGCGAGAACCAGAAAGGGGAAGCGGTCGGGCCGCGCTGTATTTTTTTTTTTTTTTTTTTTTTACGATGAGGCATCGGCTCGACTATCGTAAGAAAGTTGTGCACTAAGAAGCAATAACGATGCACTAACCATTGACGCTAAATAATTCGTTAGTGTTTGATGTAGCGGGGCTGCTATGACCTTGATTCTCCAACAGATTTTAGCTTCTAGCGTCAACTCTAATGAAGCACTAACGAAAAGATTATTTCCTTGTAAACACTAATGATGTACTAATTATTGGCATAAATTACATCATGTTAAAGTTATGAACTCGTGAATTTACTTGAACATGAACTTAATTGGCTTCAACATGATTTTGACTCTAGCAACTACTCTAATTAAGCACTAACGTTTGGAAGTGGTGCACTCAGAAGCACTAACCATACACTAAGCATTAGTACTAACTTTATCGTTAGTTCTTGAAGTGTGGGGCTAGTGTAAAATTGGCATCCAAACTTTCCTAACATTTGCATCTATGAAGAACTAATGTTTGTATTTTGACACTAGAAAGCACTAACACTGCACTAATCAAGTAATCATTGACATTAATCTCGTTGTTACTGCTCCAAGTGGGAGCGATCACGGATGAACATTAATGTCATAATCACCAACGTGCTCTAATGATGAATTAACAATACAATATCATTCGGTGTCGGCCTGATACATAAAGGCCTTAAAACAAATCTAAATCATTGAGTCTGAAGCCGACAAAATATTGTTATTGGTGAGGCCTCATTGACAATATTATCTTCATATTTCTCTGAAAAATCGAGCACTAACGTTAGTGTAATGTGCACTACCGTGCACTAACGATGCCGTTACGAACAAATATTTTTGGGTTCGGGTAACTTGACCCTAAGTTAACTGTACTCTTAGTTTATTCCTTGAAACTGGCATAAGCATGAAGCACGATTCAGTAGGTCAAGGCCAGGACTGGTTAAAAAAAATTATTAGGTAATATTCCACACGTATTTCTTCTCTGTATTTCCCATAGGAGCTTTAATTTTAGTGTCATGTGAACTAAAGATACACTAACGAATGCACGTGGTCTCATCCTCTAACTCCATATGGGGGGGGGGGGACTTGACGGAGCTCAGTCTCAGATTAAGACACCGCAAAAGCAGCCTTTAAGGCCAACAAACAAATAGTACAATTTAAAAAAATATATACAAATTCTGTTTTTATGTTTAAAATGAGAAGTAAAACAAAGTGCTGACAGCTGCTAAGCCACACACACCAAGGTGTGTACTACCCACTAGCAAAACGTTTGAACAATTCCCATCAAGATACGCACTAAGCTATTTTCAAATTTAAAGGCTTTGCCCGAGGCTCCCGGAATACTCTACAGGCCTGGAGGTAGCTAGAATGACGTCACACTGCGGGGCTCACTGAGGCGTTGATTCCATAGAAAGCAATAGGAAACAAACATATTGTCGTTTTTTATTTTCCCCTCCTAAGAACTAGGAAAATAGTTGGAATGTTATTTTGTGTTAGGACACAACCTATTATCTTCTCTGCAAGTGAGTAGTGTAATTTAGAACGCTTTATTAAAACACTTTAGCACTGGGAATGTAGTGTGAGAATGTGGTTTCCCCCCCCCCCCCCGCGATACATACATACACAAAATAAGAATCAGAGAAATCCACAGAAGGACATATGAATGTTATAGATTAATCTTCAGTACAGAGTTCGAGTGTTGGGAATGCCAAATTTTGTATCGGAATTCCGAAATATTATAACATTCTGGATTGCAAAGGTTTCTGAACTCCAGAATTGATTTCGGACTGTCGAGCCCCCCCCCCCCTCCACATACACACACACGCACACACATACACACGTCAGAGGGTTGCAAAATAACACCGACAAAACGGCCTCACGAAATTCCAGACATGGAAATAAGAAAATAAATGGGGATGTTTGGAATTCCGAAATGGAAATTAGCATTCCGGAATTTGAATTCTGAAAGTAGGAATTTCGGAACGTCGGACTTTCGTAATTCCGAAATGTCAGATTCAATTTTATTTTTGGCCTTTTGAGCATCTAAGGGTCAGGCTGGGTGAAATGTGAGAATCGACTTCGCACTTCCGAACACCCCTACCATCTAGGGTGCACAAATGTGTGGGTGATTTTGTTCTTGATCTTCATCCCAATGAGGCCTATCACCGTCTATTTATGATAATTATGTCTTTCAGATGTTAAGTTTTAACTTATTTTCTTTTATATTGTGAAGGTCCATTTACAGCCTCCTGATTTTAACCTATGATCTAAAAGATCATAGACATACTTAATTTTCATTAATTTTATACTGGTCCTTTAGTTTAGTATTTTATGTTTCTAAAAAACTTTTATATCTTCAGTTTTATACTATTTTATGCTTTTTACAGTTATTTTTAGATGTGACAAAATATAGGGGCTTCCCCGTATGGGGACGGGTATCATTTATAAAATTGCCAAAGTGCTGATACCATTTATAAAATTGCCAAAGTGCTGATACCATTTATAAAATTCATTTCATCTTATTATATCGTAAACGAAACCAGCACAACAAGATAGTCGACCAACACAAACATTGCGGGGCCCTCGCTTGAAGTTGACTCTTCAAGATCTTTTAAATTTGAACAGGCATATTCCCTAAACGAAACCAACACAAATGTTGAAAGTGGGTAACAAAATCAGCACAGTTAGAATACCACCCAGCACAACCAAAATATTGACCAGCACAAAAAAAGCTTGAGGGACTGCATGAAGTTGATCCTAAGATTAATCAAACTCTGAACGAGCACATCTCCTAATCGAAACCAGCACAAATGTTGAAAGTGGGTAGCACAACAAGCACAATTTACCCAACCCAAACAAACAGCAGCACAAACATTTTGGGCGCTTGCGTGCAGTTGGTCACCTTGACTTTTTAAGTTTAAACGGGCATATCTCCTAAACCTATCCAGCACAAATGTTGAAAGTGGGTAGAACAACCTGCACAGTTTCAGTGCCACCCAGCACAACAAAAAACAGTACCAACACTTAGGGGACTAATGTCGCAGAGGTAGAAGATCCAGCAGAAAATATACCTCCTCCATTTCCCTTAGTTTTCCTGTATCTTACAACCCCTCCTCAAAATAGGAAAATGTCTTTCTTTTGATAAAATTATTTTCTTCGACCAGAGAAAATTATGAAATTTGAGTTAGATTTTAAAACATTATTCAGGCTCCAAAATAGGGTTCAAAAAATTCTCAGGCTCCATAAGAGAGAGTATGAGGGAAGGTATCGGCCAGGGTCTAAATTGAAGGTACAATCAGAGCATTTTCCTAGAGTTACTGAGGAGAAAAACTAAGTCAACCCTAAGCTAATGATGTCGAATGCTAAGTCAGCCGATCTCCAAAGAGCCGCTATCTCTTTCTCTCTCTTATTGTTCTTACAGAAATACGATTTCCCTTCAACAAGAAAAGATGCAGTAAAGTAGTAGAAAAACTCCTCGAGGAATAGTAGATAAGTCGACGAAACAATTTTAAGAAAATACGTTAAGTAAAAAATACATTAAATAAAATCCGAACTAAATCTTTCATTATGGATAATCTTCGTGAAAGCTTAAAAGATTCCATTTCTCGGTCTGATTGTAAAAACACCCAAGCTAGCAATAAAACTGTTTCTCGAGTATCCATTCGAGAACCAGTTACAAACCATGCACAAACGATTCCAATGAAAAGAAGTTCGATCCGACTAAGTGAAGGGGGGGGGGGAACCATTAATTCCTCAATTTTTTCAACTTCTATTTGTGCACAAACGCTAACAATGCGTGTGCAAATGATGCACAAAAGATTCCAATGAAACAAATTACGATCTCCGTAAGTGGGGGTTGCTGTCTTTTCCCCAGTCCGGCCCCCAATTTATTTTGAATTTTTTTGAATTTTTAATTGTGCACAAACGCTAAAAATGAGTGTATAAACGTGCACAGACGATTCCAATGAAAAACAAAATAGATCTGTGTAAGTGGGGGGCGATCCCAGTTCCACCCCCTCAATTAATTTCTTATTTTTTTCAATTTCTAATTGTTCATAAACGCTAACAATGCGTGTACAAACGTGCACAAACGATTCCAATGAAACATTTTGAACTCCGTAAGTGGGAGGATGTCGTTTCCCCACCTCCCAATAATTTTTGTTTATTTTGTTAATTACTAATTGTGCACATAAGCTAAAAATGCGTGCACAAACGGACACAAATGATTACAAGAAGATTTTGTTTTCTAAAAATTGTAGGGGGGGGGGGTGAAATGGACGTGCGTTTTGTGAATGCTTTTCATTTTTCGTTATTAGCCGGTTTTATTTTACTGAAGAGATTCAAAAAGCATTTCAAGAAATTTCTTCTGAGATTGAAAAGGATGAAAGTTAAAAGTAAATTTGACCTAACGGATGAAAACCTGGACATAAGTGATGGTGATCATGACAGTCGTTCCGAAACTGACATTTTTGAACAAGAGGAACTTAGTGAACGTGACACTGATGAAAAGTGTTACATACATAAGGCCAAGAAAACAAGATGGAGGAAAACCAAAACTGCCAAAAAGTTCAAGACACCTTAAAAAAATATTGCGAAAAAAATTACCAGGACCTACTCATCTTTCCAGAGATACGACTACAGAAATTTATGCCTATCTGATAATCATGGATATTAGTATCATAACCGAAATCGTAAATTGCACAAACAAGTTCATACAGAGAATTAGACAAAAGTTCTCAAGAGAACGTCGGTGTAAAAAGACTTCATGAAGTAAAATAGTGGCTTTGTTGGGTCTGTTTTATTCCACTGGGAGAATAAAGGGTCGACTAAAAGCTTAAAAGGTAGTGAAAACATACAGTAAGAGAGCGAGTAACTGATAATAATGATCCTGTTTTTGTTTTCTGTTTTGTTTCATTTGTTAATTGTAAATATTTTTTAAAAAGTAGAAAAGAAAAGAAGTGAAAAAAAACAGTAAGAGAAAAAGTAACTGACAATAATATTCCTATGTCTGTTTTATATTTCGTTAGTTTATTCAGTGTTAGGTCAAAACTAATTAGTGAAATGTGTGATAGATACATACAGCCAACAAAAGGGAACTGTAAATAATAATGACAGAAATATTTCAAGTATACAGATAAATTATATGGCATTATTTCTGACGTAACGTTCGAGTGTTGTAAAAAGTACAACGCGCCCGTCCCGAAGGGTTAATAATTCATGATGTCACCAAATAACCTACAACTATCACCAAATAACTTTCCCAATTATTATTATTTTTTTCACTGTTTCCTCAATTACTGTGTGTTTATCGTATCTTAGTAAACTAGTGTAAAACATTGCCTAGAAGTATGGTTTCGATGTATAAATATAGTTTAGTAAAAATATTTTGTTATTTTCCTTATAAAAATCCATTTAATATAAAAGTTTCACCAAATGACCTTACCTTACCCTACCACAGCAACGAAAACAACTTTCCACCATGTCTTTTTGCAGTGTCGTGTATGCGCCATCTAGATAAGAGCAACCTCACGATACTCACAAGGGACCATGTTACATCTACCGACCGTTTCTTTGTCCTCCAGTTTTTACGCTAAACGTCTCAGTCAAGGTTGAACGACCCTCGCAATAAAACTTCCAAGGCACATTTTAGCTTTCATAATGTCTCAAAGCAGATTTAATGTGATATATATATATATACGTGTTTCTTTGGTCCATGAGCACTAAATAATTTAGTCTATATGGTTGTACCCCAATCTAATTAGTGAAAGCAGTAATTTCATTGTTTAAAGTAATGAAGTAAATACATTGTTTCTATTTTCAAGTCAGAAATAAATTAGTAGTTTAGATTTTAAAATTCAAATTGTAACAATCGAAATTTGTTGAAGAAGAAGACGAATCTAACTCCTTAATGGCATTAAGGAAGATGAATTGCATGCTGGGACAGAAAGAAAGGCACAATGTCGGAATAAATTGAAAGGGCTTATGCGAATACACTAGCCTTGAAGAGCCTGCTGCTTCGGCAGTACACTAATGAGGATGATGGTTGTCAGTAATACTGCATGAATGTATAGTTATGTATTACGATATTTGAGACAGAAAATGTATAACTTTACATAGGTTTGAAATCTTATTTTATGACTATCAAATTGAGATGATTGTAAGTAATCGCATATTATTTACGGAGTAGGCCGTTCTTACTTCACTTAAATATTATGGCGTTGTTTTTCATCTTCACAGTATTTTCGTGCCTGCACAACAAGGCAGCTTTACTTTTCCTCTCTGTTCTTGACATAACAATCAATTAATCAAATTGGAAAGCTTTGTAATTTTATTAAGAAAAGGGAGAGGACGCAGAACTTCACCACATCACATTTTGTTGTTAATCGAGTTGCAAGGTGTACGCCCATCTGCTAGCCTTTGCTAATTCGTTTTGAGATTGTCTGCCTTGATACCACTCATGGATCAAGCTTTGCAGCTGGGATTTTAGAAATTCTGAAATACATGTCAGGTAGCTCCTGACACGTTACAGTCTTAAGCCACGTTGTTCAGTTTTTCGCTAAGTTTAACGTCTTTCTGTCAGTCCTCGTTCACGGTCTAAACAATTATTAAATTTGGAACAGCAGTCTAAATCCCGTAACCACCATTTCTTCCGTTCAGTACACCTGTGAGCACCACCCTCACGGCACATAAATCCAATTAGTTACAATTCATCATGGTAATAAGCCAAGCAAGTTGGAGCTGGGAGGAGGAAATACATCACTTCAGCTTCCTTTCTGCTTTCCCCTCCTCTCTTCTCCATTAAAAAGTCAAACAAAAGCCAGTCACACCCTTCGTGCTTCATAGAACAGTTCGAAGTAATTAAATGATTAAATGTTTCTGGAATTTTTAAATTTTAATTATAATTAAAAAAAAACACATTTCAATATACGAACTCGTACTTTCACTGTGAACATACTTCCCTCAAACATACAGATTAGAATTCAACATTTCTAAGTTATGTGATTCAAACATATTTACTTTATACTATGTACTAAAACAAGATAAGAGTCGCCGTGGCTCAGGCGGTACGGCGTCTGACTACGAATCAGGCAGCATGGGTTCAAATCCTGGCCAGGACGCTGGATACTTTTCTCGTAGTTTCATGCCTGGCGCGTATTAATGTGCACCTTGGCAAGGTAAAGGTGGTCGAGGGTGGGACTGACTACCCCACCCACTACGTACCGTAGATCGAGAATATGTGGGGCGCTACTTCCACATCCCCAATGCGCCGTTCACGGCGTGTACGAATCGCAGAGGAAATAGTTTTTTTTTAAATTAAATTAGGATATTAACATCAGAAATAAACGATATCTTTGACTTTATGACATTTATTGTTTAAAATGCTCTTACAAGATGTATTTATTATGTTAACGTACACTTAGTAGGATTTCCAAGGGTTTTGATTTCTTTTCAAAATTTCCTTCATCCTCTTGTTATGTATCAATCTTCAAACAGCCTGGGAATACCAAAGGAGATAAGAAACCTGATGAACTCTGATTATGTTTATCCCCGTGCGTGTATCATCGGATGCTCCACGATGAAAATAAAGTCATATAATACTTATCAACATCTACGAAATATAGAAGGTATAAAAAGCTTTCACTCACAACTGTTGAGTTTGTTAATTACACAAATTTCACGCGAATTGCCGTTATAACAGAATAAAACGATAATGTTATTCAGTTATGTTGCGAATAATGTAGAAAAATGTTCTCAGAATCAATTTTAGACCCTAAAATCGAATATGGGGTTTTGGCCACAGTGCTCATCTATACGGACGAAAATACTTTAAATCTGCTTTGCGGAAATCCCTTACTCATCTGAAAAATTTGGTAAAAAAAAATGGTTAGTTAGGGTATTCTACGCATTGTCCATTTTATTAGAAATATTGGCTAACTTGTAATGTGAATAGGACTGTGAATCATAAAATGAAGTTTACCTGCTTTATTAGCTACTAATAAGATTACCCATAAGTACAATTTTAAATCTTTTGCAGGTTGCTCCTTTCAAATATTTAACCTTGAATTTTCACAATTTTCGTAAACGCTTCAGTTTTAGAGAACAAAAATCCCTTTCGGTAGGCCTACAGGCTGAGGTAGATCTCGAAGTTTTTTTCTTTTTAATTCAAATCTCGTCTTATATGAAAGCTATCGAGAAACTATTTATTGATTTGTAGATTATTCATCAAGAGCTGTTCAACGATACCACACAAGACATACACATATATATATATATATATATATATATATATATAT
>JAGDQP010005788.1:0-28535 GCA_022664845.1 Lepisma saccharinum | reverse complement strand
TCATCCGTCGAAGTACTTTATCCACTTCTTCTTTCATTACATCTGGGACATCTACATCATTTTCTTCTGAGTCTTCATTTCCTAGCTTTTCTTCGGAGTAGTACAATTCTCTGTATAAATTTTCAGATATGTTTATAATTTCTTCCTTATTTCGTGTTACGGTCCCGTCGGGTATCTTAACTGCAATTATTTGCTTTTTCCCTATCATGAGCTGCTGTTTGGTTTTCTTCAGGTTCTTGTTCTTCTCGATTGTATTTCTAACAAGATTTTCGTTATATCTTCGTACATCCTCTCTTATTTTCTTCCTTACGGTTTTATTTAGTTCCATGTACTCAATCCCCTTTATACAATTTCCTCTTCTTTCATTTCCCTTTTGTTCTTCATTAGGAGCTTAGTTTCTTCTGAGATTTACTTTCTGAGGTCTTCGACTTCCTCCTCCTGGTGTGGGGTTTTTGGAAGATACACTTGTATAATTTCCATACTGTATCTCTTGTTTATCTTTACTACTACCCGTGCGATTCTATCTAAAATTCCTTCAATTTATGTGATCCATGTCGTCAGGTCTTTATTAATTATAAAGCCAACGCCTGTAGCTTTTCTATTTTCTGTTCCTTTGAAGTAGAATGTGTGCCCTGCCGGTAGTTCCAACTGTTCTTCATCCTTCCTCCACACTTTTGATAGTCTTATGATGTCCTACTTAATCCTCTTGAGTTCATTCTACAGTTCTTCTATTTTGTCCTCTCCTGCAAGTGACTGACAGTTGAGAGTCGTCACGTATAGGTCCGCTCGAGTTGCCGTGTAGGTGTTATGACAGTCTACAGTCCAAACCGGGGCATTTTGACCCTCTGACTTCTTGCAGGACTGACCGCTGCAGTTGTAAGCTGCATTCCGTCCTCCGGGCAATGAGGCCTCCGAGGCTGTTGCCTTACTTGTAGCATCATGTGACATTTGACTCACCACGCTGTCTGCTAATGCGGGTTGGTGAGCAGGCCCCACGACGTGAACGTATGGTTTAGATATTAACCGACCGACCGTCTTCCCCGGTCGGTTCCCTTAAGCCTTAGCATGAGGAATGAAGGGGTCTCCTCCCAGTTTGTCCTGGTTTGACACACTACCAATATACCAAATTGACAACTGGAAATCAACAGCTTGTCAATCTTATTTACTCTCCTCTCTAATATTTCTTATGCATTGCTATTTTCGTTCAGAGCACCGTACATTTAGAACTGCAAACACTAGTCTGGGAAAAAGTTCTCACAAGCGGGACTTGTGTTAACTATACGCCATTTTGCTAACTGTTGCTGAGTAACAGTGTGGCCAGGTTATGGAGGCGGGAAAATGATCGGTCGGAAAAAACAGCAAATGGAGATGAAAGTGTGAATGTTACTAGGAGTAGGAAGGGACTTCTTGAAAGAATAAGGGGGTAAAGAATCAGAGGGAGGGGAAAATAATAATAATATAAAAATAATGAAGATAGAGGGGAAAGCTAAAACAAATAAACAAAATTGAAAAATAGAATAAAAGTGCAACTAGAGACGGAAGGAAGAAGGGAAAGAAAGGAGAAAAAGACTGCGCTGCAGGGAGTTATAGGCTGTTGAGGTCGGGTTCATGGTTGGCTGAAAGGATGGAGATGTACGTCTGTTCCCACCTTTTTCTAACTGTGGCAGGGTAGTTAGGGTTCAGGATTTTGAGGATTAAGACTTGAAAGGTTTTGACAAAGGTGCAGCCGAGATAGGAAGGGTGTTCAGGTGTGGGGAGGTGCGGAAGTTGTGATTTGGAATATTGGCGATGGTTGTTGATGCGGAATGTTAGAGGAGTTTGGGTTTCGCCAACGTAGAAGGATGAACATAGGTTACAGAATAGGAGATAAATGAGGTCTGAAGATATATAACTGCTGGAGTGTCAGAAAGAGTACGTCTTGTGATTTTCATGATGTAGCGGGGTCTATTGCTCTTACCAGGCTTGGGGCGAGATTGGTCCAGTTTTGGTGAGAATCATATTGGGATTCGGAGAGTTGCGGAAGACTATTCTGGGGTACGACGGGAAATCTCTTTCAGTTCCAGGTGACGCAGTAAGTATGGAGTGTGCCAGTTTGGGAAGCTTTTGGAGGGCTTGAAGGCTGGGGTGGTAGTGGGTGAGAAAATTGGGAGCAGAAGAAGCTTCGCGGGGAGGTTGGTTGGAGTTAGGGTGATTACGGGCACGGTCCAGTTGTTTATTTGGGATATTCACGATCATTGAGAGCTGAGGAGAGGGTACTGAAATAATTTTGGAGGAGGTTATCAGAGAAACAGATGTGGGACACCCGGACAGCAAGAGCATATGGAAGAGAGCGTTTGGTATGGTATGGATGGGAGCTATTGAAATGGAGACCCTGCATACTGTTGGTAGGTTTGATGTGAACGCCTGTCTTAGGTCGACTGTTCTTGAGCCAGACATCCCCATCAAGCAAAGTTATGTGTTCCCTCGAGAAGGACCAAGTGAACTTGACGGGAAATGCACAGTTGAGGTTTTGCAGAAATGTTTCCAGAGACTCATGTTCGTGGGTCCAGATCAAGAGAATATCGTTGATATAGAGAAGTCAGGTGAAGGGTTTGAGAGGTGTGGAGTTCAGATATTGGGTATCCAGGTGTCCCATATAAAGATTGCCACAGGAAGGGAGAGTGCCCATGGCTGTGCCTTTGATTTGCAGGTTGTTCATGGGGAAGTCAAACTGGGCTAGCTGAAGCAGAAATGGTGTGCTGGGTTTACGAGTACTGGGCCATGTGTCGAGAAAGTGTTCAAGGTCAGTGAGGCCATGAGTGAGGGGAATGTTGATATACAGTGGCGTCACGTCGACTGTAACTAAGATGGTGTCAGGTGGAAGAGGATCAGAGAAAGAATGTATTGTCTAGAGGAAGTGGTTGGTATCCTTGATGTAGGAAGGGAGAGCCTGGACAAACAGTTGGAGATGGTGGTCAAGAAAGGCGAAGATTATTTCAGTGGGAGATCCAATACTGAAAACTATGTGTCTGCCGAGATTTGCAGGTTTATGGATTTTGAGAAGTAGGTTCTGTGAAGATTGTCAAAACAGAGTGTAGAGACAGTGGAACGCGACAGCGCCTCGTGGGTCCCATGCACTTGGAGGTAGGTGCGGATCTTTTAAGAAAGGATTGGGTGGGGTCTTCTTCGAGGGGACGGTAAAAGGTAGGATCGGAAAGTTGCTTGAGGGCGTCGGATTGATAGTCAGAGTAATTCATGACTACTATGGTGGTTTCCTTGTCAGCCGGACGGATAATGATGTTTGGATCAGAACGAAGTTTGGAGATAGCTCTTCGTTCTGCAGTGGTAAGGTTGTAATGTGATTGGAATGTGTCAGTGAAACCAGGGTTAGCAATTTATTTGGAGAGGAAGAAAACGTACAGTTCATTAAAATGGTTTGGAGGGAGAAGGGAGTGAGAGATGGAGAGGAAGGAATTTGTGAAGGCTAGGATGAGTTTCTGTTTCAGAGGTTCTGGCATGAGAGATGTCGGGATGAGTGGATTAGTGGTAGTGCCAATATGGCGGGAAAGAGAGAAGGAAAGGCCGTAGTACTAAAGGACTTTGTATCTGAAAGTGTACGGGAAGAAAGTTTGAGAACTGGCTGCAGGCATTTAGGACTTTTTGGTTGGGTTAAGGTGGCATGTTCACTTATGTGGTTACTTTTGAATCTGTGAGGGGCAAAAGTTAAGTGGCTCCGGCAATTGTTGAGATAGGTTCGATCAGAACGACTAATTAAAGGGGAGTCAGTTCGAGTAGAGGGGGAGGAGTGGAGGATAAAGGGAGAGGCAAAGGAAGAGAGGACCTTGAGAGAGGGCAGAAAGATAAATTCGAGAAAGTTTGGAAAGATGTTTGTATCTTAGGTTGAGCAAGAGACGGGAAGCATCAGTTAGTGTTTATTATATGTTAGAGTTGGGGAGATGGTAAGGAAGGCAGGATTTGGATGAGAGATTGAAGTTCTATGGAGAGTTCTATGGCTTGGTGAAAGTGTAACGAGAGTGGTCAGATTGACAATGCAAAAGTTCTGCACAAAAGAAAAAGCTTGTGTCGATCGAATGGCGAGAAACTGGAGAGGGTGATTTTGGGAGTTAGGCCTTTAGGTGTAAGTCCTAGGTGAAGGCAGGATTGCTGGAATTCAATATGTGAGAGAATGCGGGAAAACTAAAGTGTGCTGATGCGGAAATGCGGAAACGAGTAATCTAGACCACATGTGGATTTGGGAACATATCGGTTGGAGTGCATAAAGTCAAGTAAAGCCGAAAAAGTTGGAGTGTAAAAAGTCAAGTAAAACCGAGAAGTACAGAGAAGTCAAGTGAAAACCATAATATAACTTAAGGAAAGAAAAATGCAATAGTAACTGAGGAATATAAGATCAAAGATAAGATAGAATGAATTTTTGGGCGGTAACAGCACTATGGCTTACACCCGTCCCGAAACTGAGGAAGAAAACGAAATAATATTAATAATAATAATAATATTAATAATAATAATAATAAACTATTAAAATAATAATAAAATTATTACAATAATAATCATAAAGGAAGATAAAGTTAGTTAGAAAAAAACAAGAAGGTGGCAGGAAAACAAGCAACAAAGGTGGAAACTTCAAGGGAATATCGAATGTCGAAACTCATGACAGAATGACAGGAAAACACAAAGGACGGACAAAGGGCAAAGAAATGGTGTGGTGACCACGTGGTCGGAACAAAGGAAGCCCAACGCGGGAATATATAAAATGGTAAAAAAGGTAGGAAAAAGGAGATGTTAGAATACCAAGACAGGTGTACAGATACTTCACAAACTCAAAAGAAAAGCGGCTACGTTTCGCAAAAGCGTTTTCACTCGTAGGAGAGAAAATGGACAGAGCGGGACTTGTGTTAAGGATACGCCATTTTGCCAACTGATTCTGGGTAACAGTGTGGTCAGGTTATGCAGACGGGAAAGTGATTAGATGGGTCGGAGAAAACACCAAATGGAGAAGAAAGTGTGAAGGGTGAAAGTGTGATATATATATATCATGTTATTTTCTAGAGCACTCGGAGAAGTGAAGTTTTCACACAATTAAAGCGAAATTCGGCATTCTTATTGAAAAGTGTCTGAATTTTTCTAATCTTTAAAATAAATTGGACAAAACTACTGTTTACGCCCCCTCGTAAACACAAAAGTTAATTTTCCTTCTAGCAGATTTAATGTTAAATTTTAGAAGCAGATTTCTTTAATAATTATTTTTAAGGATTTTGCGAGAAATAAGTTTTATTAGTTACAAAATGCAATAACATTCATCCACAATGCTAATACAGGTGTCTCCATTATTTTTGGACCCTTCGTCTCCTTCGGACGTACAGACACCTTACGAGATTCCCGACATGAAAATAAGAAAAAAGCATATGCCCCCTGCCCCGAGGGTGCACAAATGTTTCGTTTCTGTATATAGGCTGCCAAAAGCATGGGAATTGAACTCTGAAGCTTGTTATTTTCAATACCATCAAGAGTAGAACTGCGGGGGCAAGGTGCCCTTAATGCCATAAAACCTTCTTTATCGAAAAATATATATTACAAAATGGTGTAATTGTTGTGGAAGGGCTTGCAGAAAGAATGTTGTGTATTCTTTGGCATTCTGGTGAATGAATTTGAGTTGAAATGGGTATAAAGAAATACGACTTTCCGTATGAGCACAGGCAGTGTTCTATTTGTTATGAATTACGAAGCGTCTGGGTTGATGGTAAGTTTTAATATACTGGCTGTTTGGGTAGAAATACAAAGATTTTATCCCTGGTTGAGGTGATATTCAAGATCAACAACGGGGATGAAATCCTCACGCACCAGAGAAAATCTCCGGCATTCCCCCTGGCAAACCGAACACTGAGCACAGGTGTTAAACGTAATCAGTAGCATCTAAGCGACAAATTACAGTCATACTGATGATGCCACAAACATTTGTTAAAATTCATGTAATTTACTCCTGTTTGTTATGCAACAACGTAATTTTTATACAAAAATGTCCGGAAAACATTCTGTTTGAGATATCAGGTTGCCACAAACGAATTATTGTTACTTACTGGAAGATTGTTTCATTCCAGCTTATTTGTCCCCACCTTTGTTTCAGTAGATTTCTGGGAATCCTCAACTTTCTTCTGCATAATTTTCGAAAATGCATTTTTGGATAAAGCAGATTTGAAGTTTTTGAAAGTACCATTTCTACTGTTAATGGTATTAGAAATATCAAGTTCCAAAGTTCATTTTCCAAAGGTTTTGGCAGCCTATAGGGCCGAAACGAAGCATTGGAAATACCTTCAAGTGGCCTATAATTTGTTCTTATTTTTATGTCTGAGGTGATTTTGTCGGTGTTATCTTGCACCACCCTATATATATATATGTATGTATATGTGTGTGTGTGTGTGTGGCTGTCCCCGATGAGGATGACGATCGATGTACATAAAACCAAGAAAAAGATAGAGTCAGAAATGGTGTCGTATCTCGACAAGTAAATGAACCTGTCTGAAATTACTATAAATTAGTATATACAAAACAAGTAATGTAAAATTGACGCAATCTGTTACTTATTATAATAAATTATACAGAAATTTATCAATAAATTTTATGTACTTGTGTGTATCGTGTTCATGTATATAGAAATACAGTAAATCGTTGCAAAGCCAGAAAAATGATTTCGCAGGTAGGAATCAACAGGAACATAGAACATTTCGAACAAAATCAGAGGGTTTAACAACAAAATTATGGTAAGTTGAATCATTGTGGGAGTATGGTATAATTTCCAGGTATAATTAGTTCAGAGAAAAGAAAGTATAAATTTTCAGTTAGTGAAAAAATTATCATGTAATCAACTACAAACATTCAAAATGCATAATAATTAATTGTATAATAAACCAGATGTTTGTTTCGAACAGACAATGTAGGAATGAAACACAAGTTGGTTCTTTGGCAGACCTATCTCAAGAAGAAAGTAGACTCGTGGAAACACAGTCTAACACAGTTAAAAATAAATAACATTTATAACACTATTATTTGATTCACTAAAAGTGAAAATGAACTAACAAGTGATGATTCAGCCTGATTAACTAAAATGACTAAAGGTATGAATTACGGTAAAGATGGTTCGTTACGATAAAAACGATAAAATTGTTGTATTCCAAGCAAATATGATCAAATGGATAAAATGGTTAGAGCTAGAACTTCCAAGGGTAGTGATGTATGACATACAAGGTTAGGTACGAGTTATAGAAAGCTTGAAGAATCCCAATGTAACAGAGGAAACAGTGAAAGTAATCACAAAGAATCAGACAGTAGTACGTTTTCAAAATATCCAAAGGGAAAAACGAAGAAAAAGAGGAAGCAAAGGTACCTCAGAAGGATCCGGAAATACAGACTGTTAGAAGAAACTTGTGGATATAGGACACCTCAACTTACGGAAGGTACGAGAACCCAATATGGCCTATTAGCTGTATTCATTCTAATACGTGTTAAATCCGACGGATTGCGGTAAGTTGTATTTTAAACGAAAACTCGTAGACGGAGACACCGTTTTGTGGATAGCAGTAAGTAGAGTTTAACGTAAGTTGTTCATATTGCGATGCTATAAAATTTGGCAATATTATGACGTCATAATCTGTATGAGCAATGTAACAAGTGGTTGTTGTTACAAACAATTAGTGTATTTCCTCTAATTTCGTTCGTTAATTAAAGGTTTCACGCTGTTTAACTTTTAATAATGATTTTGTACAAAATATTTCTTGTGTCAAGAGTAATCAATATGGCATATAGTTTTCACCGAACAAGATGTCGGCCAATTTATCTGCACGAAATGTGAAATGTATTTGTACTTTGTAATTTCTCTTTCAAAGACAGTTTTAGTCTTGTTTTGTTTGTTTTTCATTCACATCTGCATTAACATAAAGTTTGTAAGTAAACTTAACATTCAGTTTACCGAGCCGCCGTAGCTCAATGGCAGAGCATTGGCGTAGCATTTCCAGTTACCGAATATCCTGACTGAGGGTTTTCCCAGTGGTTTTCCTCAATCACACCAGGCAAATCACACCTTTCCGAACCTTCTCCCCTCGCCTTTTGCGGCCTAAGCCTTAGATGCCTAAATACCACAAATGCAATTCAATTTAAATATCATTCAGTTTAAATCTATCATTTATTATTACTTTCTTCTGTTTCAGATTTATTATTTCTATGTTGTTAGTCTCTCCTGTAATTTCGTTTTCGTCTCTCCTATATACAATGCGTCACAGTTCATACACGGAACACAGTATACATGGGGGGATTTAGGAGAGAGACTCTGGGGTTCAATAAATTTATTATATTGATAAAAATTACAAAGCTGTTGTTTAGAATGAAACATTTAAAGTCATTCTGAAATGACTGGGGGGAAATGCCTCCCATGCTCCCCACTATAAATCCGCCCATGACTGTATACCACTTCTCTTAGTTCTTCTCCCTTTAGAGAACTTTTCTTCTTATTTCTCACTAAGTCCAAGGCCCTATTCCCCCCTTTCTTATATGTTTTACTTTTCAACCAAGGATGACGACAGATTAAAAGGAGACTATTTACAAACATGTACAGGAAGAGGCGCATGATATAGACAGGGAAGGGAAGGATATACTAAAACAAGAGGAAAGGATGTTGGTTAGGAAGTGGAAAAAAGCAAGGAGAATTAGAGAAACTCGAAAGCGATGAGCTGGATTCTTGGGTTGAGTGTAAATGAGGAATGGGAAGACATACTGGGAAAATAAGAGCGGAGCAAGTATTCCAGAAAATAGGGACTGTTTTGTAGCCTCCCCCGTCCTTTTGTTCGGTAATATTTATTTATATTTTAAGCTTCCTTTTCCATTATTTATTTATTTGTGGCTTGTTTATTTAAACCTATTTATATATTTCATTTATAATATTGTCATCACAACACCAGTTCACACTTCCGCAACGAACTTGTGGCTGTTTAATTTCAGATTTACGAGGGTTTGGGGTTGATTTGAGGTAGTGAGAAAGAGACAATTGTAAATTATTAATCTTTTAGCAAATATTTCTTACCTGCCGTTGAAGATTTTGCTGATTTTGAACACATTAGGTCAAGTGCAGTCCTTAATGGTCACACACTTAATAGAATATGTGCAAATTTTGATTTTTCCTAAACTTCAAACGAACCACGGCAACTTCGGCGTTCTAAACCCATGGGAAGTGAATTCTCGATACTCGGAGATATTGGAGTACGTTTAACCGTATTATTCGGGAACTTAATGATGTAATTGCATTTATATTTTTTCCTGTAATTTTCACCTGCCTATGAATCTTAAAACCGAATTTCAACATTCTCCCCGAACAGGAAGTACCATTTCGAAATACAGGGTGTTGTGGTTATAACGGTGTTATGGTGATGCTTCTGGTGTAATTACTATTTTTTTTAAAAAATCCTGTGATTCCAACCTTCCCACAAATCTTTGTGCTGATTTTCAGCTTTCTTGTCGAACGGGAAGTGCATTTTCAACATCCGGGAGTATTAGGGAACTTAAAGGTGGAATTGCATTTTATTTTATTTTTCCTGTAATTCTAACCTGCCTGGGAACCTTATTGCCAAACGTCATTTTTCTAACCCAACATAAGTCGATTTTCGGTACCGGGCTATTGGAGTACTTAAAAGTGTAATTGCATTTTGGAGCGTTTGCTACAATTCGATCCTGCACACGAATGTCCATACCAAATTTCAGGTTTCCAGCCAAAAGAAAATACATTTTGAATTCCTGAGAGATTGGGATATATAATTGTATTATTGGGGTCTTTAACAGTGAAATTGTATTTCTATGTTTCGTTGTAATTGCAACCTGCGCACGAGCCTTGATGCAGAATTTCAGCTTTCTAACGCGACTGTAAGTAGATTTAAGATACCTGATGTTTTGGAGTTCTTAACGTTTTTATTAATGTATTTAACGGCGTCACTACATTTTTAAAAATCCTCTAATTTCAACCTGCCCACGAACCTTCACTTCGCATTTTACCTTTCTAACTCAATGGAAACTGCATTTTCAATATTTGGTGTTAATGAAGTACTTAAAGATATAATTGTATTTTTTTAAATTGTTCTTATAATCCCAACTTACACTAAACTTCAGCCGAATTTCAGCTTTCTATACGGGAATGGCTTTTACCGTTCTCGGGTGTTTCACGCTGTTATTTGGTTCGTTAACAATGGGATTGCATCTTAAAACTATTAAGGTGATGACAATCTTCCTACGAATTTCATGTCAAATTTCAGCCTTCTAGCCCAACGGGGAGTACAATTTCCATAGGCAAGGGTACTTAACGATACTATTGGAATACTAACGAAGTAATTATATTTTTTCCCCTATACTTCCAACGTGCGCGCGAAGCTTGATACCGAATTTTATCTTTCTTGCGAAACGGTAAGTACTGTACATTCTCGCTACCCGGAAAAATTGAGTTCTTAATGGTGTAATTACATTTTAAAACTAAATCTTGCTAAATTTCCGAATTCCAGCTAAACATGAAGTGCATTTTCGATATCCGGGTATTGGGGTTTTTAACGTTGTTATTGGTGTACTTAACGGGGTAACTGCATTTAAAATTTGTTCTGTAATTACAATCTGCCCACAAATCTTCATGTCGAATGTCAGCGTTCTAGCCTAACGGGGAGTGCATTTCAATAACTAGGGTATTGCTGTATTTAACGAAGTAATTGCATTTTAAAAAATGCTGTAATTTCAACCTGTCCACGAATCCTCAGGTCCAATTTCAGCTTTCCTGTCCTAGCAGAAGTGCAGTTTTCATACCCTGGGGTGTTGAGGTGCTTAATAATGTTATTGGTGTACTTAACGGGGTAATAACATTCTATGTCTGTTCCTGTATTTCCAACGTTTCGTGAATCCTGAGACCAAATTTCAACTCTCTATCCCAGCGGAAGGCGAATATTCGATACCCGGTGGTTGCAGGGTCCTACTGACTAAATTCTAACCTGGCAACAAACCTTTATGCCGAAGTTTAGCTTCCTAGGCTAACGGAAAGGTCCTTAGAAATTTTGTTCTAGGAGGGGCGACTTTTAATATTGTTACTAACTGCTCTTTCCCTTAACGATTATCTTTACTAAATTTAAATTGTCTAAGTGTAACATTACGAATTCTCCTATTCCCCTTCTTAAAGAGGTTTCTTAATCTTTTAATGTTATAGTTAGTTCTTCTAGGTCCTAAGTAACATATGTGTCAAATTTTGTTCCAATCCGTCAGGGGATGTGGAAGTCTATTGTGTTCAAACAAACACAGGCTTTCAATTGTATATACATAGAAGATAATTCGTATTAGTTGGTAACATAACCAGCTTCACTACTGCTACTACTACTATTATTTCAACTACTACTAATTCTGCTATTATTACGACAAAAACTACTACAACTACTGTTACTATTGCAACAACTACTTTTGAAGCGTTAGGTCAGCGTCTCCAAGGTCACAGGTTCGAAACCCACGTGGAGCATGTGTGTTTGTGGATTTTAATAACCATTGTACTCATATAATCATGAAGGGCCGAAGTCCAAGTTTCGCAAATGGCCCATACAAACTTAAGTTCAACAATGTTTTTTTACAACAACAATTATTACTAAAACTACTACTACAATTATTATTATTATTATTAATAATAATATTACATAATATTATCTAACTCCCTCATGCCCAAAATCACCCGTATCTCCCAGTGCTACAAGGGTACAGTGTGACAATAACACTGAGAACGTTGCCGCTCAAAATAAATGGACTCTTGTTACACACAAGAGAAAACCGAACAAAAATAAAGGTGATAATTTAGGTAATACTCAAAGGGTATTGCATCTAACAAATAGTAACAAATAAACCTAAAACACAATTGGAGAAGGGTACTAGGGTCTCTCATAAACTGAAGGCCAGTGTTCAGCAGCCAAAAATAAAAGCGTTGTTTATTACTAGATTTGATAAAAACGTGTCCAGTAAAGATATCCTTGATAACACACAGGTTATGGTATTAGGTCTAAAGGCTGAAAAACTAAAAACTAAATATCCTGGATATGCACAATTTTATATATCACTGAATGGTACCGACTATAGTCAAATTGCTAGTCCGGGGTTCTGGCCCAAAGGTGTTTTATTTACTCAGTTTTTTTTAAACTGAGAGAAGATATGGTAATTAAAAATGACTCATCTGTGCAAAAACAGCTTTCCAACAAAATAGTAAAAATAAACGAAACAAGGGTGCACACGGATTTGGCGGGTAATGACGAATAATGTAGAAGGGAAAATGATTCAACCACAGCAAGTAATGATGAGTAAAACATTTTTAACTATATACTACTAGAATGTCAACGGGTTAAATACAAAGGTAAATGATTTTATTGAGGAAGTAAATCGCAATAACTATGATATAATAGCAATAACTAAATGATGGTTTTAATGCGATAGAGAATACTTCTCTGAATTATCTAATATGTGCAATGTATTTAGAACTGATAGAATAACGCAAATTATAAACAAAACCAGAGGAGGTGGTAGTTGTTTATTTATACATAAGTAATATCAATTTCAAGAAATTAAGGTTCCCTTCAATAACAGATATTATTGTTGGGTAAATAAGAGGTATTCAAAATACCTTGCTGGCACTGCATTATATGCCACTCGATACTAAGGTTGATACATTTCGTAACTATTGTAATTGGTTTCTTCTCAATTTTTAAGTACTAAGTCAAATATAATATTTCTAGGGGATCTAAATGTACCTGGTATTGAATAGATCTCACGTAATATTAGCACTAAAAACCATTATATAAAGAAAAAAGAATAAATTCTTTTGGAATTGGCACTCGCTTTCAATCTAAATCAATTAAACGAACCTTATTTGACTCAAGATAATGGTAGAGTTTTAGATGTTCTTTTAACTACTGTACAAGGTGGTAAGTTATATACAAAGGTTCAACCATTAATAAAAATGGACAGGTATCATCCTCCATTTATTTATGTAGTAGCTGAAACTATGGGAAACACTCATGACTTAAGCTGGGATAAGCAATGCATGGCATCTGAATATTGCTTTGCCAGGGCCAATTTTGACGAAATTATCCAAGACCTCAAATCGATAAGAAAATAGTTTCAAGCATGTTAGAGCAAGGCATGTACAAGGGCTAACCGACAACGTGTACTCTGAAATATATAACAGTTTAGATAAGAATGTACCTAAAATATCATCCAATAGTATCAACCGTAAGTACAAAAGTACAAAGACAAAACAATTAAAAAGGCTTATTAATAGAAAGACGAGATATTATGTGAGATACAAACAAACAGGGTCACTTGATTGTTACAATACATATGCTTCTTTGAGAAGACAAGTCAAACAAATGTATATAATTCAGCAAGGCAAATATATTTCTTAGCTTTAGAGAATGGTTTAAAGGGTGATGCAAATTTTTTCTGGTCACAGTATTATAGATCAAAACGAGACAAGGTATAACATACTTAAAGGTCAACGATCATATTATTACCGACAGGTTTGAAATAGCTGAAGCATTCAAAGACTATTTCCTCAAAAATGTCACATTAAATAGCCTATACCAAGAAAATGAAATATACAACAGTGGTAATCTTATAAACATTAACATTCCTGTTATTACGACTGAAGAAGTGACCAACCACATTTTAAAAACCTAAGGCCAAATCTAGCATTGGAGTTGATAACATTCCAAACTATATCATAAAAGCCTGTGGTCAATATTTAACACCAATGTTAGTACAAATATTTAATAAATCCTTGAAACAAGGTCATTATCCGGAAATTTGGTAACAAGCAATTATAGTTCCTATTTGTAAGTCAGGTGACAGATCTATGCCCTCGAATTATAGGCCTATAGCGATCCTGAATGGATGCGCAAGAATTTTTGAAGCCATAATTGCTGAACACTTAAATTTTAACCTGAAAGAACTGTTACATGAAAACCAGCATGGGTTTATACCATGTAAATCCATAGTTACTACTCTATGTCAGGCAACTATTCAGATACAAGGATGTATTAATAGTAACTCACAATGTGATGTTATTTACTTCGATTTTACAAAGGCATTTGATTCTGTAAACCATTCCATTCTTCTTAATAAATTAAGAAGTATGGGATTATCCCCTTTATATATAAAATGGTTTGAATATTATTTGAAAGACAGAACTTTTCAGATTAAAGTCAATAAAAACATGTCAAAATCTACCAAAATAGGAAATGGGATTCCGCCAGGTTCTCCCCTTGGTCCAATCTTAATTAATATATTTATTAATGATTTATGTACAAGGGTAAATTATGCTACACCTTTACTCTGACGATTTAAAGTTGCTTGGTTATATCAAAAGTATTTCTGACTTTGCTAGAATACAAGAAGGCATTAACAAGGTAGCAAAATGTATACCCAAAAAACGAATTATCTTCCAAGTGCCTATAAAATATTGGATAATGTAATATGCATAGTTCAATCAATCAAAGGCCTAGGTATATATTTTGACGCCAATGGTAAGTTTAAGGGCCATATTAACACCTTAACTCAAGAATCCGAAAAGAGGATAGTGTACATGTTTAACCAATGCAGAGAGTTAACTACAATGCAAACATACATAATGTTGTATAAAGTTTTAGTGAGAGCTAAATTAGAATATGGAATCATAATTTGGTACCAAGAAACATTAACTAGCAGCTTAAAAATAGAAGCCATTCAAAAGTTGTTTATGCCTTAAGTTTGGCCTACCATACTACGAACATAGCTACGAATACTGGTGCAATTTTCTCAGACTTGAACCCTTGTACACACGAAGAAGAAATATTGATATACAATTTATTGATGAAATATTATCAAATAAAATTCATAGAAAATATTTATTGGAAAAAATTGCATTTCAGGTACCTACTCATAATCTCAGAAAATACGAATTCTTGGTTAACAGTGATAAAAAGAAAACCATTTTAACTAGAATGATTAACGTTTATAACCAAGATGTGAAAGAATGGCAAAGCTATATCTGCATTATATATTTTTTTTATATATTTTACACATTTTAGCTATATGACTTTCCATATTTTCTTTTTAAATTACCACTGTACTTGTTAAGAAGTTTATATTTATTCTAATTTTTAGGTTTATCCAGTTTTTGGCTTTAAAGATACACGATTATAAATTTAGTATGTAATGTTTACCCTTCTTTTATTGAAAATAGTTTTTGAATGTAAGCAATATCCATGTGAAATATGATGTTTAAGCATACTATGGCATATTTTTTATTACATTCTACTTTGCAACACTGGCTGATACACTTCTTATGGCCTTTTACTTCTTTTATGTTCTTTATTACCAGAAGCTAAGGATCTTATACTGATTGTAGCTAATCACTCAGAACAGATTTTATAAGTGTATTGAAAGTAATGTTTAATTATTCCTATATGCTATGACTACGTATGATGTATATTCTACTGTAATGATTTTAACAATGTTAGTGAAGACACTTATGTAACAGTGTCATATTCTAGACACGTGTTGTATTGGCCTAAATGGTGTTCATAACACGAAAATAAAACCCATTCCATTCCATTACAAATACTTATAAAAATATTATAAAAAAATTAAACTTTATATTTAATTTACATTATTTATAGAAATAAAAATGATAAGAATTTATCTTTTCATTGTTATTAACAATGAATTGAATATTAAGTGAGGTGTTTTGGGGGTACATATGGGAATATTCGCATGTTTTTTTTTATTTTTCACGAAATTTTGACGTGATCAGAAATCTTCATGCCAAATTTCAGCATTCTAGGTAAACGGGAAGAGCCTTAAAAGGTCCCGGATGGACAGACAGACACAGAAATTAGGGATTTTATATTTATGTAGATTGATAGATGTAGATAGACTTGCGAAAATTCATTGCAATCGGTTAAGCCGTTTTGGCGTTATGTGAAGGCAAACATAGTAACATTCATAGATTTAATATGGATATACTTAATTTATTTCTTACGCATTTATTTATCTAAAATATTGTTGTGCCTCGATTCTGTTTCCTTGTTATGTTGTTTCCTGTTACAAGTATGTTATAGAGGTGTAATTGACTAGGGAGTGTGGCCTGTAAGCGAACGACTGTGATCGGTTAAAATTCGTTTAATTTTCGAAAGTAAACCAATTCTGGGATTAATTGACGGATGACATAGAGAGGATCTCTTGGTCTTCTGGTGCTTTTTATGATGTGTTAGTGTTGATTAGTGTTTCGTCTGAGGAAGATGTTATTAGAACATTGAAACTGTAACGCTTGCTGTGTCTTTTTACAATAAATTTAAGTATGTGGCCTTGTCAGCCTGTTTAATTTACATTAAGTATGGATACAAGGCCTTAGTATAATTATAACCACATTATGTTTAAATGTAAATAAGTTATTTCAATTCGTGTTCGCTAAAATAGACTGTTATTATGATTTGGTTTATTTGAATCATGTTATGACTGATTCGGTTCAGATAATAAAAATGGACATCATGCTGTATAGTCTGAAACGTGAAGTTGATCAAGAACATGAACTGAAATAAAAAAAAAACAACTAGTTGGCTAGTATGTCTTTCTTGTTAGAAATAAGACCTTAGGTTGAAATGTTATTTAAACCTACGTGAGTGATCCTTCATTAAGAGGTAAGGAGCGGAAGATTGAAGAAGTTGAAAGTTACTGCTCAAAGTAATATTTTTGGACAGGAAAACAACAATTGTTCTTCAGACACTAAAAATGCCTTTCCTAATGTAATTAAGCTATGGAAGATAGTTGTACGTCGAGAAACGTAATCTAATATTTAATTATATCGAAGTATATATGTGTATAATGTAATACATTACAAAGATTTACGGAAGTACGTTCCGACAATATTATTTAGATCCTTTGACTAGTATCTTAATAGTAAATGAAATAAATAAAAATATCGAGGTAGTCATCAATTAACGTCGCTTGAAAGAACTATGGTTGTTGTTTAACAACTTAAATGGACGAACTCTGCCCAAGTTACTTGATCATGACGCATATAATAGTTATATATCAGGGAGAAAGAAGAATAAAGGTAAATTACATGTATACCATCTAATAGGTACCAGCCAGGGATGGCGAGTCACGTGATTTATATGAGTCAGAGAATTGGTCAAGTTTATCTAAGATGTACTGAAAACAAAAATGGATTGGATGTAAGGCACTTAAATGACAAATAAAATTTTCACAGACGTTTAAATCGAGGATATATGATGGTTACGACCATCTCAATGCATAACATGATAGAGGTGTGATTCAAATATATTGTCATGTGAAAATATTGAAAACGAACAATTTTGGATTTAAAGCACTTTGGAAATAAGCTCTTCAATTGCTTAGTATCCTCTCAATATATTCCAGAAGTAAGTACCTTCGCCTACTGCAAAATGGTTTTAAGCAAACTACACAATTGTAAATAAATTGTTTAGTCTTAGTATACATTTACTATCTTAAGCTTCTAAAGAACTAACCAAATAATTTATACAGGAAATACTCACCCGTGATACGCCAAGAAAGAGAGAAGAAAGAATACACAAGCCAAAACATCCGCTCTGCCAACAATTCCCGTCACCTGAAACAACAAGGCCACCAGTTTAAACATGATAGAAATATTAAATTACAATACAATAATTCATGCTTAGCGCAACTAATGAGATACCTTAGTACATAATTTTGAAAGACGTCAATAAATTTATTGACATCTATTATTATATTTGAATATGCTTACAATGTATTGATATGTACTCTCTCAGTAGCAAGAAAAAACCTCTATTTTACAGATAATATACACGAAAACAGTTCTCACAAATTAATTAAAGATTCAAAATTCTGAGTTTGTTAATAACTCAAATTCATTGAGATACTACTCTTCAGAAATCTTAAGTAAAGTGCAATATTGTAGAACTTGTGAGGGACTGGTGAATTTATATCTGCAAGATTTCCATACACTGTTTTACCTGGATATACGCTCTTTCTTGATGACAAAGTGATATCCCGGTAAAATTTTTTTAGAGAATAAATTTATGCAGTTTATTTATAAAACAATAAGATAAATTTTAATTGACAGGGCTCACAAAAAAATGGGCACCGGTACAATACCTTATATTTAAAAAAATGTTTTAAATTAACCTGAATTAATGAATTTGTGAAGTTTTGTTTTAATATTTTAGAAATCAATGACAATACTGAGATAACGTTTTCTTTTGTGCAGAATCAATAGTCCAAAGAGAAAATAAGATGAATGTGAAAAAAAATCAAGTAAGGTTATACTTGCTTTTTAGAACTGAACTAAAGGAAAATAAATAATTGGGAGCTAGGCAGTTTTAAGGGAAGCTACGAAAAAACTAAGGAGGAGTATGTAATCTTAAATGCGTTATCCTAAACTCCATGTCTTCCTTTTTACAAATTCAAATCCTAATATATTACAGCAGAATACTATGTTTGATTTTCTTTCAAGGGCACCGTACTCTTTGGGACTTAGCGCTACCTAGGCCCTAGGAAATAAAATTATTTTCTACATTTTAACGCATTCATCCCACACCACACACACAAGTATGATGTGGGTACAGTCAGCACAAAATATGATTGGACGTAAAGAAAAACTATGTGAAAGGTTGTAGTAATTCTTAGTTATATTTTAGAAGTAAATTATGAAAATAGATTAGAACTGTTAAGTTTAAATCAATGGAAGAATTAGGGTTGGATAAAATATGTATAAGTGAAAAGGGACAGAACGAAAATGGAATCGGTATGCAAATTTATTGTTATTTTTAATGTAAGCATATCTAAAAAATGTACCCTTCTAAAGATAACAAAATATGGTAATCCTGTAGATCACCATGCATGTACCAGCATAGTGGATGTGAAGTAGATGAGTTGCTTGCTTAAAGTGTTTAATAGGAAACCAGCGATTTCGCAAACACAGATCAATGTTATAATTTAAGGAGAAAACCAAATAATTGTAACGATCATACATTACACAGTTGCTTATAGTTACCTTTCTAAACTACCTTCTGTAGCACAAGGGTATACTACAAGACATGCCATAGGGACACATCAAAAAGGAAAATTTTGCAAGACAAAAACAAAATTGTTCCTATGGGTTTCGTCGAACATAGCTTCGTGTTTAAGATAGTAAAGTTCCAACTTGGAGCCCGAAATTGACTTGTTAGAGTGGTAAATAAAAACAAAATATTTCTCGATAAATCAGAAACGATGCATTATAGAAGATCATTTTGTTCTTTGGACTTGATTTGTAACAATAAGAGGTATATTTTGAATTGCAATTTAATGTTACCGTGTTGTCTATGTTGTGAACCGGGTATAACATTCATTTTTGTAAATAGCACTACGACATTTTATTAGATAGTGTATATCATTTATCTATAACAAGCATTATTTATCAAGCACAAAACTCAGTATTGTAAATTAAGAACGTTAAACCAGGCTAAACATTGAAAACAGCCATTGTGACAAGTCAATGTTGGACTCCAATCTGAAATCTCTGTATCTCACAAGCGAGTGATTTTTAATAAAAGCTCATTTAAAGTTTTTGGTTGGTTTCGTTCCTTGAATTATTCTGTCATATGTCTCCCGTACACATTACTCATTATATAGTCTCACATTATATCGGTTGTCAGAGCCGAAAGGGAGGGGGGGGGGTGAACGTGAACGCTAAATTATACATTTAAAAATTATCAAATGCATAATTATATTACATACAATTAAATGCTCGATTGTAACTAGATTATCACATACAAGAAAACATAAGAATCAGTTTGTTTAGAAACCGTTAGAAAATAAATATACCTTACCTCACTTGTTTAACAAGTTATCAAATAATTTCAATACACCAAAGTAGGAATCGTGATCTTTTAACAGTACTGGACCCAATAACACTTTGTTTGCCAATTAGCAAAACCTTTTAATAAAAAAGTGAATGAATATGTGCAAATGTAGTTTATTTGTATATGTGCAATTATCATCGTGTATATAATGTGTGATATATAAACCTTTGTTTTCAACAATGTTAGTGATTTTCTCCTACGATAACTAATCAGGATAGCTTTAATTCAAATTATTTGTCGTGCAAAAATTGTGATATGCCTTATTTGGTAATGTAATTGTTTTAGCACTATAATATCGATAAATAATAATAATTATTATAATTATCGTGTCCTAGCAGTGTCGGGAAGTGATTTTTATTTATTTTCTTTTTCTTCTTAGCTCCTTAGGCCAGGTGAACTGAGTTATTTGTGTTTTGCTTTGTAAGTGTTTCTTTTATAAAATTTATTATTGAGTTATGCTGTGTTACTATCTGTATTTTTAATAGTATTGATGGCATCCTTATCTGAGAATTGATCAATATTTAATCAATCCGTGTATGGCAAGCAAAAAAACGGTAAAGTGTATTCTGTGTTTAAGGAAAGTTCATTTTAACTGTTGGGAACAACTAATTAAAGATGTTAATTCGTCCCTAATCAATTAATTTAACTGTGCTATATGTAAACTTGGCAATAAGGGAAAGAGTACTGATGTTAAAACTAATACTGATTCCAAGCAACCACTTTCTGAATCTCTTGATCAGTCAAGTTTAATACTTGAGAATCTGAATAAAATTAGAGTTCAATTACTTAACGAACTCAAAAATGTTAAGGTTGAATTAGAGAAATGAAGTAATGAAAATGTATTATTGAGACAAATATTATTAGGAACACACTTATCAAATCAAAGAAACTCAACATCAAAATCTGTATCTGAAGTGGAAGGTGAATCTGTTTTTAACCTTAATGATAACAGACAGTTTCCCACCTTAGCTGACGTTGACGCTAGTGTCCATGTAAATTTGTCTTCTGAGACCTGGACTGATGTAACCTCGAGAAATAAGAAACGAATTTTAAACCGTGAAGAGAAAAGAACTCAAAGTGTAAGCTCAAGGAAGGATCAAAGGAAACTAACTGTTGGTAATGGTTCAAGTAATCCTGATTGGAATCCAATAATCGAAGACCTTATTCGTAACCAGATTTAGTCCACTGGTTGAGACCGATGTAGTGAAGGATAATTTTAAGCAGCAGAATATTACTAGTGTGACTTGTACTAAATTGAAAACTAAATATAACTCTTATTCTTCTTTTCATGTTGAAGTGAATGAGTCAGAATTTCCACTAATTAATAATCCAGCGGTGTGGCCTTCTGGTATCTTAATAGGCCCTTTTTATCTTAAACTCCGTAAACAAAATGAAATTACAAATTCTACTAACTCTCACTTTAATCATGAGCAGTCTTAATACCTGGTACCAGAATATTCGTGGACTTCGTACCAAAAGCAAAGATTTCTTCTCTGCAGTTTCCACTTGTACTTATGATTTAATAGCGGTAACTGAAACTTGGCTTTCTGAGGTACATCAAGACCATGATTATTTCCCCGAATAGTGATATCTGCATATTATAATGATATACAGTGTATAATAATATAATGATATGAATAGTGATATAATTATACCTGCTTTAGAGCTGATAGACAATACAACGACTTTTGTCAGAGAGGAGATGGTTCCTTGTTAGCTATAAGAAATCAGTTCTCTGTTCATCGACGTTTCGATTTGGAAAAAACTTGTGAATGCATTTGGATTGAATTAATAACCAAGTCATGTAAAAAATCTGTTATTATCATGTGTCTATTTTCATCCTGGTTTTTCTCCTCAAGAATTAGAGACTTATTACAAGTTTATCTCCAATAAAGTGAATCTCCTTCAATATGATATTGTGATCATTGGAGATTTTAATATCTCTAAAGTGGACTGGTAAAACTATGAACCTCTACCAAATATTCTTTATTATGACAAATTGAAATTTCAAATTCTTTCTACATTCTTGGATAATATGAACTTAAGTGTGGATTCATCTGTTGATCTTGATCTCCTAATTTCCAATGCTACATTTTTTCTGATAAACACGTTGAACATATGGTGACGCCTGATAGATATCACTACCTAGTGGAAGTTAAAGTGACTCTAAGTAATAGTCTTAAATATTATGTAAAACCTCCTTGTTGTCAATATCATAAAGGTGACTGTTATTCTTTATATTCTCAAATTCGTGATACTGACTGGTACAATATCTTATTAAATAGAGGCATAAATCAGGTTGCTCAAGAAATTGAAAATGTTATTAGAACATCTATCAAGATGAATATCCCTTTATCAAATGTTAAGAAATCTAGATATCCATTTTAGTACTCGAAAAAATTAATTTCTCTTTTGAAGGTGAAACATTTAACACACAAAAAATATAAAGTTTCTCTCTGCAAAGATGATTCTGAATTTTGTTTATCACCGTAAAGCTTTTAAGGATCAACTTTGCAAAGATAAACTTGATTACAATAAGAAAATCGAAAATCATTTGAATAATACTCCTGATAGATTTTGGAGATATGTAAATAGGGGTAAGAAAAATGCAATATCTGGAATAACCAAGGATAATGTTCTTATAACCGATAATAAATTGTTAACTGAGTCTTTTGAAGAATGCTTTGCATCTATTTATCAACCATCCTTTTTAGACAATTTCGAGAATACATAATTTATTAATAAATTCTGTTTAGAAAAACCACCTGAAATTAAAACTGAACGTGTTTTGGTAGCAATCAAATCACTTAAAGTCAAATCTTCATGTGGGATGGATGGTATACCAACCTTCATTATTAAAGGTATTGCTGAAGTTATTTCACCTGTTTTAGCCTCCTTGTTCAACTGGAGCTTGAATTTAAATATTTATCCTGATGTTTGGAAAATTGTAGCGATTACACCTATTCCTAAAACTAAAGGTGACAAAATTGATGATTTCAGACCTATTTCAGTTATTAGTATTTTTCCAAAAATGTTCGAAAAGATTATGTATAAGTATTTGTATAACCTTGTATATATATGAAAATTGATGATAACCAACAGGGATTTATGCATGGTAAATCAATTATAACAATGTCACATTTGATGCATAACACCTTTCCAGTTTTACATAAGGGTGGTCAGATTGATGCCGTATATTTTGATTTTACTAAGGCTTTCGATAAGTTATCTCATTATCACCTCTTACTAAAACTTGATAAGTTTAACTTACTTCAGTGCATTATATTATGGCTTAGAAATAGGAAATTTGTTGTTACATATAAGGGTACTAAATCCTCAATTTATAATATTACATAAGGTGTTCTCCAGGGTTCGAATCTTGGCCCTTTACTGTTTTTCTTATTTATCAATGATATATTTGTGAATCTAACTTGTAAATATCTTGTTTCTGCGGATGATATTAAAATTTTTCAATCAATTACATCCATTCAGGATCACTGCAAATTATAACGAAATATTGATATTATTGAACAATGGTCTCATAAAAACTATCTCCATCTTAATTTGAATAAAAAGAAAGGAATCATTTTCTCAAGGAGAATAAGTCCCTCTGTATACAATTATAATATAGGTTCTAAGGTTATCAAGTTTCTGTATCATGTTGATGACTTGGGTGTTACCCTGGACTCAATACTACTGTTTAATAAACATTTGTAGATAATGACATCCAAAGCAAGAAGAAATTTGGGTACAATGAAATGGTTGTGTAGAAACATTAATAATATTAATACTTGTAAGATTCTATATATGTCAATGTTAGATCTCACTTGGACTATGCTACAGTTATTTGGAACTGTGAACATAAATATTTTGTACACAGTATAGAATCTATTCAAAATAACTTTCTGGCCTGGTTGAAGTGGAAATTTAAGGTTTTTTTAATAACATGAGTCTGACAAATATTAGAAAATACATTTGTCTGCCTTCATTGACAGACAGGCGGAATTTATATGAGCTGAAGTTTTTTCATGGTCTACTGCATGGTACCGTCTATCTTGAGCATTTTATTTTTCTACGAATTCCTTTCTTTTTATCTAGGAAGTTTGTTCCCTTTTCCTGCTCTAATTTTCCTAACTCATCTATCTATCGATCTATCTTTACTGCCAATAAGTATCATGAAACTTTGGATCTCTTTCAACCTAAATTTCACATTATACGTAAGTAATTTCTATATCTATTGAATGACTAGTTCTATTTTTGGTGCCTATTATTATTTTATCTTCTTGGGCCTCTATCTTGCTGAATTTTATGGTGTTTATGAGTCATATGTTAAATATTAAATTACTAAACCGATACTACATGTTCGTGATTTTAATTGTTTCTTATTTTGTTATCATTTGACTATAATTTTTCCTGTTTTAATGTAATCTTTACTCTAGATATATATTTTTTTTTTGTATCAATTTTTTGTTTCAATAGTATTGTATTATATGCATGCTACAAGCTATCCTTTTTTATTTGAATTGAACCATGATTTGTTTATATGTTGTTCTATTTTATGTATGCTGCATGTAATTCTTTTTTTTAAATTATTTTCTTAATTATCATTTGTAATATGACTATATATTTTTTATCTTAGAGTTTTATATAATTTTAATATTTGTATTCCTTGTGGCAATTCCCGCTGTATACTTAGCTAAATAAAAATATTTCAACATTATTATTATTATTGAATTATCATACTGAAGAAATTTTCAGTCAAGGATTTATATAATATATAATATAATATGAGTATATTATACATACTTTGCAACTTATTATTGTTCAACCATAATTTCCTAATAATTTAAACTTCGTCTTCCCTGGCCTGCCCTTTTATAGCTGCGCTTAAGTCCTAAACCGCTGCCCTTGCCGTACTTTTTATAGTTTAGCTTTGGCCATAATTCCCTACGAATTGTTTGCCATTTTATGTTGTAATAATTAAAAGTCGGAATACGTTTATTAGGACATTCTATTTTATTTCTCGTTGTGCAATATGATTACGACGTATGTATAGTTACAATATATTTCTACACTAATATGCATACAATTCGATGTAATAAAACTAAATGGCTGGCGTTACAGTTCCTTAAGTGTCTTGGCCTGTTAGACGGCTGTTACGTTCAAGTACAGGGTTACGGGGTCAGCGTAACTTCTTTTCCTAGCCGGGTGTAAAACATTCCTGACGACAATCTTTTATTTAAGTAGCTAACCAATTGTCCTCACAATGCTGTTAATTGTCCTCAAATTTTGAGCCAGCACCGGAATCAAACCCGGGACTGCTCGCACTGAAGTCGGACAAGCCACCGACTAGGCTACGCAAGACAATTTGCTGAAATATCAACATACATTTTAAACATTTAAATGGCTTAATATTATTCTAGAAAGCAATTTCTCTGCATTACTAACATAAATAAGTTGTATCTAATAGCAAAATATAATAAGGAAACTTCCTTTGTAGTATGTCCGTCGTGCTTATTTTCAAAACGTGAAGGGGTCTCTTCGATTTAGCTGATATATTTTAAAATAGACGTCAGAAATTGTCTAACGATTAAGGAATTTAACCCGACCTTCTGTTGTGTCATGTCGATTGTAGACTAGATTATCATGAGAAATTTATGGTCGAGCTTGGATTTTCAGTGTCTGTTGCTTGTTAGCAAAACAGTGTTACATAAAACACTCAAATTAGGGCTAGAAAACAAGTGGTAAAATTCTGTGAAACGTGAAGTTAACCCACGAATTTTAATGGGCACCTGCCCTAAAATGGTGTACAACATGACGCCCTTTCAAGTTTCGTGTAGCAAATATAGGATGACTGCATGCATAAGGGGCGAAATTACCAGTATACCACCAAAATCCTCCCACCTGCCCATCTTAATATTCTGAAGTTTCACCCTTTTACCTCTCTTTGTTCTGAACATGATTTGAATTACTCTGATTTTTTTACTTCCCTGTTCATGGAAATTATTAAAAGATGCAAATAGTATATTTCAACATGTGTTTTGAGAATGCCATCGACCATGTTCTGAACATGTTGTGTCGTGGCAATCATGTTTTGAGCAGCCCATAGTCGTTTAACACATGGATTTGGACCCGTACTGGTTTTAAATGTGCCATGTGCCACCCCGTATAGTGTTTACTAAGGACCTACAGTAAACTAGGAAAGAAATGTTCCCAAACGTAGCATTTAATGCGGTCTTCATAAAGTAGCTACCACATACTTACGAAACTAGATATGGGAATTAATGATTCAGCGGACGAAAATGTTACTAGTTTTAGCACACAACCAAATTGTTAACTGACAAAAAATTATATCTCTCACACAATTTTGACAGTTTACTACAAAAATGTAAGAATCACTTCGAACTCAAATATTCAAGGTTGTTGAGTCAGAGCTTTCACATCGCATTAAGAGATGCATTCTCAGATATTAGTAAGAGAAAAATGCACCGAATACCAGGTACAAAGCCAATAGAGTAATAAACCTAATATAATACAGTATTATCGCCTTCAGTGGTTTTCTAACCACTGCTAGATGAATATCTATTCTATTTCATTCCTAAAATCTCGCTCATCTGCTGTCTTTATCCACGTATTTAATTGTGGAAAGTCCTTCACCTTGTCTGGTCATCTTGTTATTAAGCCGTCTTCTAGCTCAGTTATTTTCTCTGGGAATCCAATGTAGATTAATTTTTTGTCGTTTCACTTCCATCTGCTCATCCAGCTATGTGCCTGACCCATTTCCACTTTACCCTTTGCCGTCTTCGTAGTCTTGATGACACATTTAGCTGTTTTAAGATTAATTTCTCTTCATGTCCCTTCTAATTATTTGTATCGTGCATTTTTCATTGCTCTATGTTTAACTCTCAAACACTGAGTCATTTTCACACTCATTGCTCCAGTGAATTGATTTTTTGTTTAAGTTCTTTAGGTAACTTTGATTCAGGTCGAATGGATGATAATGGGGGAAATGGGGGAATAAAGAGTGTTGGAGATAGCGGGAGAACCCGGAGAAAACAAACGCACAAAGCCTATATCGCACGACCCGGGATTAAACCGAAACTTCCACGCACCAGAAGTGAGCGCTCTACCACTGAGCCACCGCGGACCCTCAATACTATTATATTTAAATACTCATCTGCACACTCAACATCATTAAAAAGACACTCCGGTACACACAGTATTTTAGACTTAGGAAACGTTGTTAACTTACTTTTTAAAATTTTGTTCAGTCTTCCAAACCAGCTCATGTAATTTTACATCTATTTATTTCATCTATATTCTTACTATTCGAACATATCATCCAAATTTAATTTATAACACTGTGCTAAAACATTTTGGCGACATTTGTTTATCTGACTTTTTTAAATGTTTCTTATTTCATCTGATGACTAGTTCTTAAGTTTTTTTACGCCAGGTTTTTTTAGCTATCATTTACGTATGGATATTGTCGTGACAATACCAGATAACACTACCGCAACGTACCTGTGGTTGTTTCATTTCAGGTTTCCGGGGGTTGGGGGGTGTTTTGAGATAGTAAGGAAGAAACGATTGTAAAATATTTACTTCTCCTCGTAATCATTTCTTACCTTCCGTTGAATATTCTTGCCGATTTTCAACTTTTAGGTCAACGGGAAGTGTAGCCCCAATTTGTCCCGATTTCGCGTGTAGGGGTTTCTTCCTAAGGTGCGCTACTTAATGGAATATTTGAAAATTTCATTTTTCACACACTTAATGGAGATGTGCGCAACTTCGAACGATCCACACGAATTTCAGTTTTCTAGACCGATGAGAAATTGCATTCTCAATACCCGGGGATATTGGAATACTTAAAGGTATTATTTGGGTACTTAGAAATGTAATTGCATTTATGATTACTTTCTGTAATACCCACTGTGATAATGAGAACTATGAACTTTGTTAAAAATGAATAAATACACTTCAAGCCAAAAGTTTAAATAGCTTGATGCGTTGGAAACAGTAGAATAATGTAATACGATTATTCCATTATGTCTTAATTTCAATGGCACTACGTTTGAATTGAACTTACGATGCTGAGTTCCTCGATTGAATGCTACAATATGTGCCAAAGATTAAAGTTATTTGTTATTGCAATCGTAGATAAAGAAAACTAATTATGGTAATGCATTGTAAGGTAAATGTATAGTTAATTATGAGATTGGGAAATATTATGCCAATGAAGATATTATGGTTGTTAAGGAAATAAACTAGATTGTAGTATATTTTATATTGATACTACAATTTCATATCCTCATGTCTAGTAGCGACAGGTCGAACGTATGAGTTTACCTACTGCATTGAGATTTTCCAAATATACTTCACAACAAGGGAGTCTATATACTGCTACTATAGACAAGTATACGAACCCACATATCGATACGAATATCACTTATTATTATCTATCTCTTTTCATATAAAATGATAGTGGCGACTCGATCTAATTCCAACAGATATTCATCTTATTGGTATCGGACAAACACAATATCACCCAACTGCCTATGAATCTTCATGCCAAAATTCAGCTTCCCCCCC
>JAGDQP010005787.1:36672-68973 GCA_022664845.1 Lepisma saccharinum | reverse complement strand
AAAATTTCATTTATCCAGCTCAAACGGTGTGCAAAATGGGATTTTAAGCGGTCATTTTGAATCCAAGATGGTGACTTTTCCGAAGTGTTGTAATATTTCCCTAAACTATTCGTCATAATGCACCTTTATGCCAAATTTCGTATCTCTAGCTCAAACGGTGTGGAAATTTTTTTTTTAGGTCCGCTATTTTGGATCCAAGATGGCGTCTTTAGATACTTCATGTAATATTTTAGTAACATACAATTGATAATGTATAGTGTTACCAAATTTGATATTTCTAGCTTCAGCCGTTTAGGCTGTGTATTCTATACAACAAAGAGACTTACTTGACTATAGTCGGCGTCATAGTAGTCTCGTAGTTGAAAACGAAATTATGGAGGAGGAGACCTATCGTCTCACTCTTTTAAGCTTTTAGATCATGACAAGCAATTTTGACAAAACTAAGTCTCTTTGTCATTTAGACTTTTACACGGTCACCTTAGAGTTGTTCACTGGTACTCTAGAACTCAATCGCATATTCTATTGTCAATAAGTAATTTTTGTAAATTAATTTAAATTGTAATTAGCCCTGCTCATCCAAACGTTGCCTTTAAATTGAAATGTGTTTTTATATTTTCCCATTCCTATGTTTCTAAACTATTTAAGCCGATTTCAAGTCTTAGCGCTCATTGGAATGCACCCATAAATGTTCAATAGGCGACCATTTCTGGGCTCATTCCAAAGCTCGAGGATTGCATCTCAAAACAATAGTAAAGCATCATGCGTCCAATAACTGAGCTCATTTCCTCAATATCAGACTTATCACAAACTCTAGTTCACAGTAAGGCCAAATGGGAACTAGACGTGACGATCTCACGGATTGTACACAATATATATATATATATATATTCTTGACTTTAGGTCCTCTTTGAGAGAGACATGGAGTTTTAGGAATTTGTAGCTCAGAAGGAAACTCGCTAGTTAAAAAATAGAGCTTTACTTAATTAACAAAGGGAAATCACAACCTAAATTTAGGTAATGGGCCTTAAGTATATCTACAGCCAAGCCAAAATTAGAAGACACTGCCGCCAGGGTCGAACCCAAATTCTTGAAGTTGGTCTGAGCCTTGACTAGCTATCGCTCAGACATCCCAAGTAAAGTATCAAGACCTTTGTAGTCACGAAACCCGACCCACAATGTCCCTTCCAACAGTTGATCTCCTCCCTACTTCGACACGCATCGACGTCACTACTTCCTAGTCGCACTTTCCATAAACACTAAAAAGTCGCTGAATTGCCCGAAAAGTCATTCACTTGAAGTCTGAAACATTTCCACACACTGACAAGACAGCCGACTAGGAATCCCAAGTATTTGGAATATTATGTACCTTGCATATATCTGAGTGACGAAGTAAGGAGGTGAAGGCAAAGTAGAAGCAAATAACTTCAATAACGACCAGCTTGGCTGTGAATGAGTGAATTCGAAATAAACTACTGCAATCCTGATCAGTCCCATAATCCATGTTGTCATTAATATATATATATATATATATTTGCATGAAAACCTAATAACTTTCGTGAAATAAGAAAAGAAACTTCTCGTCTGAAAATGCTTGAAATTGCATTATACATTTCTTCCATAGTGCAACATTGCATTTCTTACATATGCACTTAGTTTTTCTCCTGCTTGCATCATGACATCTGTTATCGTTCTTCAAATCGGTCAGATTTAACCAATGTCCGGTAGTACCATATCGTACTTCTGGAGGTGGCTGCATCTCACATCATCTTTTCAATACTGGTGGTGGTGTGCTGGGTCGTCCTCGTTAAGTTCCCCTTGTATCTTGAAGTCCAATATTGATAAGTGCTCTTGCAATGCTCGCTTTGAACTCTAACCAGTCTTTGTCAGTATGTTCCAACATTCGATAAATTATCCACATCCAAAAAATGAAAGAACAACCGTATGTACCATCTCTTGTTCCGTCTTCTGTAAGCATACAATGCTACAAGTTGGTTCATTTTATCCACTCCTCCCATGTGTGAATTATAAATTTTTACGCAGTGGGGACGGGTGATTTTGATGATTTCACCAGTCTTTCTACTCCAACGCTCTGCTTCATCTTGAGGTTCAGTTCGGTAACAACTCGAAGCAACATGAATCTTACTTCATCTGTCTATCCATCTTACCACTGTAATATTCGAATCTGATGTTACTTCCGATGATACTCCACGTCCAATTGACTTCAGATTTTTCTCTGTTTCCAATTTTATAGTAGCTCCTTTCAATCTATTCTTTCGAATGGTCCCAGTTCCATATATTCCTTCTTCTTGCGAGCTCTTGCAGCAATGGAATGCTACAAAACAGGTTATCAAAACACACCTTATGGTTCTTATGTTCAAGGTTTCGACACAATCGAAGTACTACATTACCAGGTTTTCCCACTTCCTTGAATTCATCTTGTTCAGCAAACGCTCCCTGATAAACTTCAAAATCATACACGTATCCACTGGTACCTGCCCTTACCCATACTTTTACACCCCAAGGTTTCGGCTTCTTGGTATATATTGCTTGATATTTAGACGTCCTTTGAAAGGAATAATCTGTACATCAATGCACTGATTTTCTTCAGGGTCAACTGCTTTAGTGAATGTTTCCTGTAGTTTGTTAAGTACAGGCCGCAGTTTGTATAATCTATCTTCTCTATTTGGTCCAGACGAATTATCATAAGAATGAAGGTGTCGCAGTATGAGTTCAAACCGATTTACCGCCATACTATCTGCGATAACGTTACACCTCAAACCCTCGTCTGATGACCAATAAAGCCGTTGCCGTGGATATCGAATGTAACACATGACCAAATTAATTCCAAGGAATACTTCCAGTGAGAAATGCTTTTTAGTGTACTTCCAGAGAGAGTTATCTTTGAGGCTTATTTCTGAAACTTTATTTTCAAAAACTTTGTCTTTATATTCAGATATTTCCAATGCAAGAACTCTTCTGAGGATATTAATAGAGTGTCTATATACATGATCTCTGGTTTTTTGATAATTTTTGCGCAGGTTATTTCTAGTTTTAATTAGATTGAGGATTTTCTGTGGAAGTTTGTGTAATTGAATGGAAATATGATTTTTCGGTCTGGATTCATTCATGGACCTAAGAATCACCTCTGTAAGGTGACTGACATCTCGATCAATGTCTTCCTTACTTTGAATTATTACGCGGTTATTTAAATCTGATGTGACCTTTTCTCTAAACTTGTTCCAGATCGCATTCCTGTAGTTTAATTGAGGCTGTTTTTCGGTTTGATCTTGACGCGAGTCAATAGTTACGATGATAGGCACGTGATCCGACATCAAGTCCTCATCCGTATCTATTGTTACGGTATTTTGTACATTAGTATGTAACGCATAGTCCAAGATATCCAATTTGTTGTTATAATTATACGGAAATTAAGTCGGTTTGTTTCGCGAAAGGATTTGTATATTCGTTTTACACAAGTAATCAAATAATCTCTCCGTTTTTATTACCGCGCCTACTGTTAAACGCAGAATGCTTACTGTTCCAGTCTGCTAACATAATAATTCGAGGCCCAAGTTTTGTTAGCAAGGTTACATCGTTGGTGGCTATCTTTACTGAAGGGGAGTTATAAATTCCGATTAATATTAGTGGCCTATTTTTAGTGAAGATTTTTATATCTACGGCTTCCATAGTTTGCAAGTGGGGGATGGGGACGTATTCGTGCTTACACGTGGACTCAACTGTTGCTAGAACACCGTGTTTAGTATTTACGTCTTTTTTTGTCATGTCTATTAGATATTATGACCGGAAATGAAAAACCTACCTTTATCTATTAAGTTAGCTTCGGAAACAAGCTACCGAGATAGTATTTTTGTTTCTGAAATGTTCAATCTCGTCGACCTTTTGAGAGACACCTCGAGCATTCCAGTCAAGAATGAACGATTTTCCTTTAGGCTGCAGACCCATCTACAGCAAGGGCACATTTTTCTAAGAACTGGATGATGGAAAAAATGAGCTCATGTTTGTTGAAATCATAGAACCTCAACAACCGATTTACATAGCTAAGCATCCTGTCTAAATTGGCAAAAGTGCCTAAGTATTTAGTCAAGGCTGTTAAAGGTATTCTGGATGGCTTTGGGCAAGTCATGTGTCAAGTTACTATGGTATCTTTTTTGTTTCCCTTTAACATCGGTATCCCGTTTAGGTGTATGTAAACTACTGTAATCTACGTCTGCGTCAGAGTTGTAGCGTGGTTTTGAGTGTTTGGTTTTATTGGTGTGTATGGGTTGTTTTTTCTTTAATTTTCGTGGCTTGTCTTTGGCGGAGGGGGTATGACGGTCCTAGGTCGGGGAGTTAGCTCTGGTTTGGAAGTGACGCCAGAGGGAGGAAAGTAGGTAAGATTGGGTAGGGTTAGATGGAAATGACATTGACATAAGTGGTGGGAAGGCTGTACCAATTGATAGAGGATTGAAACGTTTTGGTGAAGGTACTGATGGTTTTAGGGTTGGTGTTTCCTACTTTGCCTCTCATCCTAGATTCCAGTATCTAAACGTATACTGGACAGCCTCTGTAGTTAGCCGGATGTTCATCTTTACAATTGCAACATTGCGGTTTCTGATCTCTTCTTGCACTTAGATGTGCGGTGTGACCCAACAAATTTCACACATCGAGGGCGAAAACGACAAGTTGCACTGGCATGGTCAAAATTTTGACACAAATGAAGCTGTGCAATGGCTGCCTGTCTCACATAATCTACCTTGACGCGAATTTGGAATATGTGCTTAAGGTTTGCCAGTCGCTTTTTGGTTTCTACATCAGGGACTGTAGTGAGGAAAATTTGGATGTCCACTTTACCCTCATTGGTATTTCTTTTAAACTTACTAACGTGAATGGAGGGACAATCTAGTTCTGTACGCAAGTATCCCTGAAGTTCTAAGTCAGTTAATTCAACGGGGAGGCCTCTTATTACGACTTTAACTGGCTTGGAAGTTGAGTACGAGAAGAACTCAACCTTTGACTTTTCCAAATATCCTATAATGTTATTGTATGTGGCTTGAGCTAAAGCCGTAATCTTGTACTCTCTCCGAGTACAGAAGACGCTAATGTTGTAATACTGCCTACAGATTGACATGTATGAGTTATGATTAGGGACGATGATTGGGAGGAATTTCCTACGGTTTGACGTGGATGAAGAGGCGGTGTTTGTTTTTTTGGCATCAACTGACCCTCTTACTTCGAGTAGTTTTTCTGTTTTGTCTTTAGGTGGAGGCAGAACTGCGTTTACAAACGACTTTATGCTACGATCTGAATTTACTGAGTGGGAGGATTTTGCTAATACTGCTTATTTTACTGAATCTGAGTCTGTGTCTGTAACAGAAAGATGCAAATCTAATTTTAACTTTTCATCTAATTACTTTGGCTTCGTTTTCTCCTTTCTGGTGACTCTAATGAAGGGGTGGGACTCTGTGTCAGCTGAGTTATCTGAAGTGTCTCTAGGAGGCGTGCCGGGAACAGGCTTGCCATGCTTCTGACTTCTTGTATGTGTCGTGTCTACGAGATGGCGACCTGATTTTTGTTTAGAGCCACCGCCCTTTTAAGGACGACGTGGCACTCAGCACAGAGATTTTAATGAGAGCACCCTAATCCGAAATACACGGCCTAGGGCCTATGAACTAACGTAATCTATGTGACTTTAGAGGAACAATATGACTTTAAAAATTTAGTTAGACTAATTTGTAATTGAAATTAGCTCTAAACGGCGACTTCTGGATGGGTTGGAAGTGCAATGTCCTCCTCAATTAACCTCGGCTAGGTAGAAAGATCCCTCCACAGCGATCTTAGAATATTCCACCGAAAGCTCTAGTGCCGAGACCCAATCTTGTCAACGTTAAAAGATTCAGACTCCAATCGTCTGCAAAAGAGAGAGAGAGAAAAGAAAAAATGATTAGTACACAAACAAAAAATACACTGATGCTCAACTTTCTCTTAGCTAGCAATAAAAATTACTTTTTGCAAGGATTAAGCAATAAAAATTGCTAGAAGAGTAACTTAGCAATAAGAATTGCTTGTTAATATTTCGCTTCTTCAGTGTGAGATTGCTGCACTCCTTAGTACGTCGTATCAGTTACAGCACAAGTGTAACGAGAGGACAAATTCTTCACCGTCGCGCAGCAACCCACGAGGAGAGTCCCCCTTCCACCAATGGCATCTATGAGAACTCTGCCTCTCAGAACAGGACAGGTTTTCCTTGACCTTTTTGAGTGAAGTTTCGGCCTTGTGGCCATGCCTTCCATATATGTTGAAGCGATGACTTCGTTGAAGAGCGTTAATTAAATTGTTGGGCTGCAACAGTCGCAGGCCATACTCTTGGCCTCTCGAACGGACGGACGGAGTATCTGATATTCGATTTTTGAAGTTTCGGGCTTGAAAGCCCATGGCTTCCATATGTGATTAAGAGCGTCTTGAGTTTATTTGGAAGTTACATCTGAGTTGTCAGGGCGCAAGTGTCGCGACCCTGTTTGGTGAAGAGAGAAAGATTGCAAAGAAAAATTGTTGGAGCTGAAGCATGACTTGTTGGGCTTACTGAGGTCTTGGCATTTTGTGAGTTCTTCGATTTGGGATGGATATGCTGAGAGCTTGCAGTAGTTGGTGTTGAGATTACGCCATTGTTCTTCAGAATGAACGGCACTGGTCCTGGATGACTTCTTGTAGAAGTGGTAGCGACAAGTCTTCGTGAATTTGGGTTATACCTGTTTCCCTTGAGTGGCCTGAGATGATCCGTGCTGCGCGGTTCTGGACGCGTTGAAGTTTTGTCTGGTGTACTTTTGAAGCATGACTCCATGCTGGGCAGGCATACGTAAGAACTGGTCTTATCATCAGATAAATGTGTTGGCGGGCTTCCATCGTGAGGTTGTTCGTTCGGAGTAGAGGATACAGTGAGATGGTTCTGGTGGTCGCTTTAGCTGCAGTTCTGTCGATGTGACTGTTGAATAAGAGTTTGCGGTCCAATTCCACTCCCAGATACTTGGCACTGGGCTGGAATGCCAGTGGACTATGGAAGAAGGTAAGTGGCTGTGGAGATGGAGTGTGGTTCTTTGTGTAGTGGACTGCTGCCGTGTTGTCTGCGTTGACCTTTATTCTCCACTTGCTGGTCCAGTCTGTCGTCCAGATGTTGTTGGGCGCAGGTCTTGGCAAATTTCTGTGAGAGGCGAAGATTGCCGTATTATCAGCGAAAGTGGCGATTGTGGTGCGTCGGTGGGTAGGAATGTCAGCTGTATATATGTTGAAGAGTAGTGGACCAAGTACAGAGCCTTGGGGTTGGGGGACCCCAGCTGTTATTGGACGATTGGACGAAAGTGTCTTGGTGCGAAACATAGAAAGAGCGATTGTGCAGATAGGATTGAAGGAGCCTGAGATATTGATGGTGAAAGCCCATATGATAGAGTTTGTAGAGAAGACTCTTATGCCAGACACGGTCAAAAGCCTTGGCGATGTCCAGAAAGATGCTAGAGTATGTCCTTTGTTATTGAACTGGAGAGTAATGTTTTCAACAAGCCGGACTAACTGAGCGACCGTGTCATGGCCAGGACGGAAGCTGAATTGGTGGTGAGGATAGAGTTGAGCATTGGTGATGTGCTGAGTCAATGTGGAATGGATGAGGCGTTCAAAGAGTTTGCTAATGGTTGGGAGAAGGCTTATGGGCCTATAGTTCTGGGGTGGAGTTGATTCTTGCCAGGTTTGGGAACGAGTATGATTTTTCCTGTCTTCCACTGAGGAGGAAAGTGGCTGGTTATGAGAATGGCGTTCGAGTCTGGTTAGGAGCACTAGGAGTTTTCTGGGGGCATTCTTGAGAGCTGCTAGTGGAATGCCATCTGGGCTAGCTGCACTGCGGGTTCGTAAATGTTGAAATGTTCTCTGCAGTTCTCATGGAGTGATGCGAGTTGCTGGATCAAGTAGGTCATCAGAATCTGTAGTTCGCAAATGCTTGTTGACCTCTTGGATAGTGCTCTCATCATATGGGTCATCATTGACAGTGAACTGATCTTTAAGATGTCAGCGAAGACCAGTCTTATCATGTGATGTGAAGACCATTCCTCAAGGGCCATGCAGCGGGAAGTTGTCTGGTGGATTGAGGTCTGGCCATGTTCTTTGCTAAGGCCCAGAATTCCCTGTTTGGTTTGTCGAACTGGAGCAGTTTTGTTGATCAATCTGCAGCAGCTTGACGGGATAGCCGGTGCTTGACTCTTCCTTTGAGCGTGTTCCATAGCTGTTTGAATTCAGGATACCTCGTTTGCTGCCAGCGTCTGCGGGCCCATCGTTCGAATTAAATGAAAAGACGTGTTCTTTGCTCTTCAGGTGATGAGTTCTGCTGCGCTGATCTTTGGGTCGTGGTGGACATGTGAATTGCTGACTTGATGTTAGCTTTAATTAGGTCTATTGCTTAGTCAATGTCTTGGACTGTGCGGAGAGGAGTGGTGGTGCTGATGGTGGCTGAGATTATTCTGCGGTACTCGTCCCAATTTGTGGTGTACAGTGTTGGCAGATATTGTCTTTCAGAAAGGTGACTGAAGGATGTTCAATCGGATGGGGATGTGGTCAGAGTCAAGGGCATTTATTGAATGCGGGCCATCCGTGATAGTAAGTTCCTTGAATAGAGCCATATCCAACACGTCGGGGCGTTGGTTCCATTGGTGCTGTTGGCGTGAGGTCTGCATGTAGGGTTAATCCAGATGGGTTGTTGACCCTGGAGTTCCAATGTGGATGTTCCGCGTTTGTCTCCTCCGATGAATACTCTTGCTCCCAGGGTGCTCAGCTGGCAGAGGTCGTTGACTTCCAGGAGTCTATCCAGTGGTTTGTAGGCATCTATGAAATGTATTGATGAGTCTGATGTTAACAGCTGGACTGCAGGGCCGGTAGTTGGATTTGCTGGATGGGTAAGTGGTTCTTGTGAATCACTGCTGTTTTTCCTTTATATCCTGGTCTGTCTGTGCGAATGACTAGTTGCGGATTGAGAAGCGTAGGTAGGCTGGAGATGACTCATTGAGTAGCAGTATGTTTATTCGATGGTCTGTTAAGAAGTGGAGGAGTTCTTGACGTTGGGTGAATACGCCTTCGGAATTCCAAAAAGCTATACGCAGCTGATGTAGTGTGTGGCGATTATTCAGTCCCATCATCGAGGAAGTTGATGAAGATTTCAGCAATGATCATTATTTTGGCTGTTTTTGATTTTGCTTTGTGGGCCCACTTCAGCCCTTGCTTGAGGTGTTTTAGGAGATTGAGTCTACGTCACAGTTCTTGCATCATTTCTCGAAGACTGGGTTCATCATCGTTTTCGTCATTTTCGTCTTCAACTTCTGGATCAGGCGCCGTTTTTCAGTGGGAGTTGCAACAGGTTTGGTGGAGGTTGACGGTTTAGGCTGTTGGTTTTTGCTGAGGGTATTGGCGTAGGAGTTACTGTCATTTGTCTTGGGTTGGAAACCAGTCAGATTTTGTTTGTGGGCTGCGGTATTAGGATTTGGTATAGGTTTCAGCGTTGGGTTACGTTTTTCTTTCAGGTTGTTTCTATGTTCAAGTGCTGCTTTGATGACCCTGCAGCCTCTGTAGTTGGCAGGGTGGTCCCCTTGGCAATTGACACAGTAGACCGGTTCTGTTCTGGTCGTCTTCTGGCAGTCTTGAGTAAGGTGGCCGTTGCCACACTTTACTCATCTGGCAAGATTGTAGCATGTCTTGCTGGAATGTCCAAGGCGCTGGCACTTGAAACACTGCAGAAGATCGGGAGGCTTGTATGCTTCAACCTGCACTCGGTAGCTGAGAAGGTAACGCATTTGGCAGATCTTGTGATTATCTGGTTTTTTCTTCAAGGTGACAAAAAAGTGGAAAGAGAATTTTTTCATTGGAGGCCTTGTCTTTGCCATGTAATTGTGCTACAGCGGTCGCTGGAAACTTGATCAAGCAGATCTTGAAGGTTATCAGCTGTAGACGTGAGCTGGGAGTTTCCTTAGAAAAACTTTGAATCGTCTTTCTTCTTTTGGTAGTTCAGTGGCATACTGCACGGATTGCTGTTTACAGTATGCAACGATTTTCTCATAATCAGCTTTTCGTTGAAACTGGAATTTGATGTGTTCCTTGGTGTGCTGTATCCGGGGTGGCTATTAGCGTCTTGGTGAAAGAATGTGTTCTTAACTTCATAGATGAAAAGTTGAGGCGGCTTGCTAATGCGGTGGGGGGACATTTTGTTTTGATTTTGGCTGTGCTGACCAGGATTCTGATCTTCAGTGTCACTTAGAGCTTCATATTGAGCTTTTTTAGTTCAGTGGGAGTTCTGCTGCCTGGCGATGGAGGGCGTTTTGCAGTCCTTCTTGGCTGTTTGAACACTTCTTGGTGATCCATTTCACCGGAACTATCAATATCTTCATCGTCTGTAGGCAACTCCACGTCCAGATGGGTGTTGGAGAGCTTCTGTACAAGTTCAGGGTAGTTGGTACTGTTCATTGTGAGGTGATTGGCCGAATTTCCTATTTGATCACTTTTACCAGAAGTCAAGCAGCGGTCGGCCGGGTCAGGTTTTCGATGGGTGACCGCTGCTGCAGAATTTGTAGATATTTGGCTCAATTTTGCTTTTTTTGTGTCGGTCTTTTGTTGTGCAGCTTCATTTGACTTCGCTGCGTCTTGCTGTTTGTTTTGTCAGTGATAAGGTGGTCCAGGGCATTTTTTGGGAGCCCCGCATGTATAGCCAGGCAGGTTAATGAGGTACGGTCTTGTGTTTGCGTCTTGCTTTGATCTTTTCTTTGTCTGGATTGAGCTTGGGCGTTGTCTTCAGGTATTTGCTGACTAATGCATCAAGTTCAGTGTTAGATTTCATGCTGATTGATTCAATTGAAAGGAGGGGCGGGGTAGTTTTCTGTACTTTTTGACAGTCGGCAGAGCACTACCACCTCTTTCAAATTACTGATATTTTTTATTTTTGTATGTTACTGTATGGGCATGGATTGTTACTGCTGTGCAAATTATTCTTAACCTGAGCCGCAGATAAATGTAGTTTAAACAAAACAAGCGTGCAGTATCAACAAAAGTATGCAGATCACTCCCGTTTAGGTTTAAGCACTGCACTTCACTGAACACGCACACGGCAGTTTTTGTTTTACACTGTAAAGTTATTAAAGATGTGCTACCGTCTATCGTCTCAGGTCAAATAAACAATGTCATCAGTTATACACTTTAACGGCACAAGTTATATACTTGTTCGTCACAAGTTTTTCACGTACACATACAACAGCACAGGGGAACACAGGCACACAAGGGTGACGGAATGTTTGTGAAAGTTTCTTGTGGGCAAGGTAACTGCTGTTGGTATGATATATTTCGCATTGAAAATTACGCCACAGTCGTTTTATGGACCACTACGAGAGCGCGCTTAAACAACGTCCGGTGCTGACAAATATGACTCGAATCGTTCCCTCAAAAAAGTCAAGAATCCGGAATCGGCCTCCAATCATATCCAATCCAAAATTGTTGTTTGCTTTCTTGTTTTTGAAGTTTCGGAATAGTTACATGTCTTCTTCCTAAGTTGTTTTCTTGGAGTTGAGAGTTTTCTTTTTTATTCGTTGTAAGGTCAGTGGTGCGCCTGTCGCAACACTGGTCTTTTTCATTGGAGTCGATGTTCTTTTCTGCTTAACTTTTTGGATTGGAATGTTTTAATTTAGAGGTTGAAATTTTGAGTTCTTGGTTAGTGACGTTTTGGGAAGTGGTGTTGGGTTGTTAGGGGAGGCGTGGGGTGCAGTGAGTTCGTCTTCTTGCTGCATCGGTTCCAGTTGTGTGGACTTCTGGATCCGGATGGACTCGGAGCCTCTGCCAAAACTGGTATTGGAGGCGTCTTAGGTGGTCGGCGATGAATGGAGTCTGTGTCCTCGTGGATTTATAGAATTCTTGTGGATCGATCGTGTCCTGAGAGCAGGCGGAGGGCATGATTTTGCACTCTGTAGATGGGATAGGTGGGATTGTGCAGCGTGGAGCCAGTCAGCGCAGGCGTGTCATCATGGCTCTGATGACTGCGGTCAAGATGTGGTATCTGGTGGAGTACTGCAGTGCTGTATTCCTGAGAAGTGGAGCGATGGCTGCTGTTCTCTGGTGGGCTTTCATTGCCAGGTTGAAGATGTGGGGTCGAAGTGTCAGCTTCCGGTCGAGGGTGACGCCGAGGTAGGTCGCTTCGTTCTGGTAGGGGATGGGTTGGTGGAAGAGTAGTAGTGGCTGAAGTGGAGGGATTCGTTTCTTCGTGAAGATGACGGCTTGGCTTTTTGGGTATTGATCTTTATACGCGAGTACCATGTCCATGTTTCTAGTTACCTTCTCAGTGCGAATTGGATGTAGTTTGTGTTTCGGTTGGAGGCGAAAATGGCTGTGTCGTCCGCAAATGTTGCTAGTTTGCAGGGAGGAGATACTGGTAGGTCAGCTGTGTACAGGGCGTACAGTAGTGGTGACAGCACGCTGCCTTGCGGTACTCCTGCTCTGATTGTCCTTGGTTCTGAAGTAGCTCCGCTGTGCACCTGGAGTTGGGGTTGTTGGAGGTAAGAATGGATTAGTTGGATGTAGTGTCGGGAATGGGAAGCCACGAGTCCTTTATGCCATACACGTTCGAAGGCTTTTTCCACGTCCAGGAAAATTCCAACTGTGTATGCGTTGTCGTTGAACGTGTTGGTGATTTGGTCGACTACTCGCACGAGTTGTAGTTGCGTGTCGTATTGTTTGCGGAATTCAAATTGGTGAGGTGGTAGCAGGGAGTTTTCTTCAACGTGCTGTTGGAGTCGCGAGTGTAGGATTTTTCAAAAACTTTGCTGAGGGTGGATAGGAGGTTGATGGGGCGATAGTTCTGGGGAAAGAGCGGTTTTTTTCCTGGTTTGGGGATCATAATACTGTTGACAATTTCCAAGGTACTGGGAATTGACGGTGAAGGTGTATGGTATTGAACATTAGGGATAGATAGACTGAAAGTCGTCGAGGGGCTTCTTTCAAGGCTTGGTTGGAGATTTTGTCGGGACCAGGTGCTTTGTGCGGAGGGAGGTATCTTAGGATTTTTTCTATTTCTCTTGGTGTGGTGAGTTTGTGTTGTTGTTGGGGTTCTCGTGCGAGTAGTTCCCTAAGTTCTCGTCTTATTTCATGGATGGCATCTTGGTCATACAGATCGTGAAGTGGTTAGTGCTGTTGTTCGAGCTGGTCTGCAAAGATTTCTGCTTTGCTAGTGCTTCAAACTTAATGCCTTGCGGACCGTGTAATGGCTGGTTTCTTGGTGTGCTGGACTTTCGTGACATTTGACAAGTAATCTTAAAGAATCCGGACGTTGGTGCATCTACCCCGCGGAGTTTCTGGTCCCATTCTTGGTTGCAGTTTCTCTGAATGCGATGTTTTACCTGCTGGGTGAGTTCGTTATACTGTTGCTTGTAGTCCGGGTGCATGGTTTGTCGCAATTTTTCCTGGCCCAGTGTTCTAGCTGGATCAGGAACTTGGGTTTGGATCGGTTGCTGTTGATTTATTTGCTACTGTTGTTGTGGTGGTGGTTCTGCGGAGTGCTGTGGTAAGCAGTGCTGTTCGGTTGTTGACTGCCTAGTCGATGTCTTCAGGAAGTTCTGGTTTAGGCAGCTGAGGAATTTCATGCAGCAGGAGATATGTTCGGTATGCGTTCCAGTCTGTTGAGCTGCCTTTTTTGGCGTGGGAGTGGTGTTGATTGGGTTACTGAGAAGGCAGTTAGGACAGGGTTGTGGTCAGAGTCGAGTACGTTCAAAGAGAAGGGGCCGTCTGTGATGTCTACTCCAGGTACCAGTGCTAGGTCGAGCATGTCTGGTCGACTTCCATGTCTGGGGAAGTGTGTGGGCTCCGTGGGGGTAATTGCTTCACAGTCGAGTAACGGAAGATGGGCATGTAGTCTGGTTCCAGCCTGGCTGGAGACTTGAATGCTAGAGGTGGTGTTTTGAATTTAGATCCTCCGCCATGATAACACGATTTCCAAGACCTCGTAGAGCTTGCAAATCTTGGCGGAGGAGGGGATTTTCTGGACGTTTATAGGTTGACGCTATATGGATGGGTCCTATGTTTGTTGGTAGGGTGATGCCTGTAGCTTCGATTCTTTGTAGCACTGGTAACTGCAGTCGCTGGAAGGCGATGGATGTTCGTATTGCGACCGCTGTTCCTCCTTTTCTCACGTTCAGTCTGTCATCACGGAGGAAGGTGTAGTTAGGGATACTGACAGGCGGGATTTGAGATGTGTTTCGGTGATCAGGACTGTCTATTTCTTGTTTTTGTAGAAAATGGTGGAAGGCGTGAAGTTGGTCATATAGTCCCTCGGCGTTCAGGTGGATTAGCCTGATGTGTCTGGTGGGTGTTGGTTACTGCTGCCTAGTTTGTGACATGATCGACTAGTGCTGCAAGTAATCGGAGTCCAATGGCTATGTATTTGGTGGGGTCAGTGGTGGCTTGGATTTCTGGGGCTAACGTTTTGAGTTTTTTGACGAATGCCTCTACGTTCAGGGTTTTTAGGATGGGAGCGTGGGTGGCGAATATGCCCAGGGCAGAGGAGTTTTCTTTTTCTAGTTTTCTTGCTGGTTGGGTGGGCGTAATTGGAGGCTCCGGGTCTTTGCTGGAGGTGTGGGAATGCTGAAGATGATAGCTTGCCTGGTTGTTCATTTTGGTTTTGTTTGGGGTAGTCATTTTTTCGTTGTTTGGTTAGTTTTTTCTTGGTTTGGGTATTGGTGGGTTCCTTGTGATTGCTGGCGGCGGGCTTTTTCTGCTTTGAAAACAATGCAGCCACGGTAACTTGTTGCGTGCGGTCCCCCACAGTTTGCACACTTGGCGGTGTGATAGGCCGCCCTTGTGCGTCCCAAAGCAGCAATCAGGTTGGGATGCACAAGTGACAACTAAACACAATAATGGGTCAGGGTTATAAACCCTTCACACTATTGCCGACCTAAAGCACCGCAGAAGACAATCGCGCCGCTGGATAGGGTGAACTTAAGGTTATCCTGCCTGAAAAAAAACAAAGGATATTCCATACACTACGATTCTCACCTGCACAAGGAATAATGCCGACAGCAATAAAAGCCAATGGTTTCAAACAACAGGGTTTATAGAGAACAGAATTACTGGTGAATTAAATAGCTACAAAAGTAATGGATAATCAAAAAGGGGGGTAAGATGAATTCAAAAGTCTATTGCAATATTATTTTTTTGTACAAGGGAGAGTTGCTGATGGCAATTGTAAGTACTGGCCGAAGAAACAACAAGTGTCTTTTTTACTAGATACTTAACTGTCTGTTCGTTTCGTCACTCCACTACTCATGGTCTGAGTCCTGGTGCAACATTCAGGTTGCCTTTGTGTCCAATCACGGAGTTCAGTCCCTAAGACGGCTGACGTCCATAATATTCAACTTGTTGACAGTATTTGTAGCACTAGCACGTAGTATTCCTTACTTAGCCGGTAATTTCGGATGTTCATTTACCACACTAATCCATTGTTCGATTTCTTGGTGTTGAGAGGCTGATACACACGTTCATTCACCATGCCATCAAGATTAAGAAGGCATCGCTGGATCTGCAGCGATCTACATCTCAATACAGATGTAGTAGGGGTTTCTATCTGCACACGACCAGTGAAACCACTTCTTACAACTTACACACTGAACCCATTCTTCATCATCCTCTTCGTCGTAGGGTTCGTCACAAACCAAACAGGAGCATTCTTCTGTGGAGGGACGTGAGAATAGATTTTTTTTACCTACTGATTTCTTCTTTCCGTTTGTTTTCTTCACACGCTTCTTTTCCAGTTCCAAAGCACTTTTCTCTGGAGTGTCTGTGAGAATAGCACACCTCTTCCTTTTTCGAGTTGTCACTTTTCGAGGTCCAGCTTTTGGATAGGGCCGTACATGTTCAGGCAAGAAGTCTGTAGCTGGTAAGTTTTGAAGCCCACTTGGCCCTGGTGTTTGCTTATCTGATGAATACTGAAGTATGTTGTTACACTCATTGGCAGACGATTCTTGAAGCTCACTTTGACCTGCAGTCTGAAGTTCTACAGGGTGCGGCAGTGTTCATAGCGTAATTTGACTTGCGTAGTAGAATGACGTACTGCATGAATGCGCGCCAGCTCGTGCCGCATTCGTGTACTAATGAGCTGCCATTTCGAGTGTGACAGTGAAATGGATCGGTGGAGTGCACAGCATCGTGCCTTTGCTGTTGAAAGTTATTTCAAGAATAACGACTCTGTTATTGCTACCCAGCGTCTATTTCGGCAACATTTCAACTTGGGACGTCATGGGAAAGTTCCAGATGGATGGACCATTGTGAGGTGGGTAAGTGCATTTCGAACAACAGGTTCTGTTTGCAATGGCAAACCGGGAAGAAGTGAAAGAACTGCGGACACCAGAAGCCGTGGAAAATGTTCGTGCTGCAATATTGCGTAGCCCAAAAAGATCTGCTCGTCGTCATTCGCAAACTTTGCAAATGTCCGATCGCTCATTCAGGAGAATATTGCACGAAGATCTCCATTTTCACCCATATAAGCTGCAGATTGTTCAGGAAATTAGGCCTCGCGATTGGGTTGCACGAGAAACATTCTGCTTAACCATGCGTGATCTCCTTCGCCAAAATCCACAAATGTTGCACACCATCCTGATGTCAGATGAAGCGCATTTCGAGTTATGGGGTTCAGTGAATAAACAGAATATGCGTTATTGGAGTTATGTAAACCCGCATGAACTGCACATCAAACCCTTGCACAGTTCTCGTGTCACAGTGTGGTGTGGAGTTGCTTCCTTTGGGATTATTGGCCCTTACTTCTTTGAGGATGACTGCGGTGTGGCTGTCACCAGTGAACGCTACCTAAAGATGCTGCAAGACTTCGTTCTTCCCCAATTAGGTATGGTCGATGGATGTGGAACAATTATGGTTTCAATAAGACGGAGCGACCTCGCATACAGCCAGAATTTGCATGGATTTCTTGCGACAGACATTTCCAGGTAGAGTAATTTCCCGTTTTGGTGACATTTCCTGGCCGCCTCGCTCACCTGATCTTTCATGTGCAGACTTTTTCCTTTGGGGCCACCTGAAGCAAGAAGTTTTCCGAACACGTTGTGCCACCATTCCTGAGTTGAAGGATCGCATCAGAACTGCCGTCGGCAATGTCCCAGGGAATACGTTACGCCGAGTTATGGCAAGCTTCCAACGCCGCCTAGATGAATGTGTTGTGCAGAGGGGGCATCATTTGACAGGTCATATTCAAAAAGTAATCCACGCAATGGACAATGACTTACACATTAGTAAATGGCATACCTTTAACTATTAATTGACATAAGAGGTAATAAATTACAGTTACTGCCTTATGGTGTGTTTTTAATATGCTACTATGAACGCTGCCGCACCCTGTACTTGAGGAGATGAAGGAAAATTACTTGGCACTGTAGTCAATACACCATCGTTGTTGTCAGACTGCGGATTGCAGTTAGAATTACCAGAAACTGCAATATCCTTTTGCTGAACTGGATTAGACCGTTCTGAAATAAAGGATGAAGCGAAGTCTGCTTCCTGGAACTTATCGCGATTGAATGAAAAATATGCCTGTTCGAGCGAATCCAGATGTTATATTGGTAGGGTTAAATGTACTCAAAAGAGCTGCATTAATTATGTGTGGTAAGTGGTAAATTGTTGCCGTCTTGCCGGGATTAGTTTTGAGCCAATCATCGATTGCTCTGGAGCACATTTTCTTCAATGGACCAAAGACACCGACGTCCAACGGCTGTAGCCTATGGGAACAGTGTGGACGAAAGGATAAAAGAGTAATATAATTGTCTTTACATAAATCAAGGACTTCACAGCTCAGATGAGAAGAGTGGTTATCTAGAAACAATAGAACAGGACTCTGTTCGGTAGGCTTTACATGAGAAATGAAGTGACGAATAAACTCAATAAAGGATTGTTCAGTCATCCAACCGGACCCTGTTGCTGCTTCGGTGCAGCCAATCGGACCATCTCGAATAAACTGAATGTTCCTTGAGCACTTCCCGCAGCTGCAACTGTAATCAGCTCACCTCTTTCAACACTACTCACTATACCAACTTGTTTTGTCCCTTTACCAGCAACCACTTTATTTGGTTTCATAACTGTTGTAACCCCAGTTTCATCCAAGTTCCAAATTGTTGACGCAGAATAATGATGTCGCGATAAAACTTCAGATACTTTGTTATAAAACATATTGACATTTTCCTTATTGAAGCTGGTCATCCTAGCAAGGGAAGTTGACTCGGGGTGACGCACTGAAAGATCTGTATTCCTTTTTAGGAATCCCCTAAACCATCAGTTCCAGCCATTCCGTTTTCACTCCACGAAGCAGGGATCTACTGCACATAAATGAGCTAATTTACGCACTTTTAGAGGAGTTAATCCAAACATGATATCAGCAGAGCGTTTCAAGTAATTTTTGAACGTTTATTCTTGTTGAGGAGAAAATACCTGCCATGGTTTGGCATAACCGGAACTTACCTCTTGGTTCTCACCATTGTTACTTACTTCTGTCTTCTTTTTCACATTTCGACAATGTTGAGTAGTGGATGTTGAAATCTGCAGCCACTCGTCTTAAACGGACACCTTTTTCTCCTTTATGTTCTGCAAGAAAGTTTGCTGCTCTTTCCATGACCTCGGGAGGCGTGGTCCCTTTCTTGGTCTTTCTTTTATAGGTCCTCATATACCTAAAATGAACAAAAATCATCCACTAACATTGAATTAGACAATTTGAAGACATAATTTAAAATAGTGGCAAAAGTCCACTGCCTTTGTGTGGATCCAAAATTTATTCTCAAATAATTAGAAGTTATGAAATGTAGCATATTTTGAGTTATAAAAAGGAAATTGCGCAAACCATTTAGCTCCTCAATGATAATGACGCAAATCCCTTCAAACCAATCATCCTTTCCTGCCATAGGCCTACAGCTATTACCCAAGACTTTAATTTGGTAGTGATAGTGCTACTCTGACTGTAAAATCGCTGGTTGGGAACAGTTTCCTTCAGGCATGTTTTGAAGAAGCAACTGCCCCCCTGGAGCTCTGAGAGTGCCCCCGGAGGAGATACGGTTAATATGTTATATGTTAATCTGTTAATATATGCCCCTACGAATACTAAGAGTGCCCCAGCCACATTTTTCCTGAAAGAAACACTGGTTGGGAATAAACCTGAATCCACACAATTTTTGATTCCTGCCCGAACATTTTTCTGAATGGCAAAATTTGCGCCCCTGTGGGCGGCCCTGCATAACGCTATCAACAAAATACATACATATATATATATATACATTTTCTACTTTGATCTGCAAAGTATCTATTAGAAACCTTGGTTTACTAGTTTAAAGTTAGGCCCACTTGTAGCCTTAAATAATAATATTTGTTTTATAATACACAACAATTACTTCTGTATATAACAATGGTTAATCTGAAAAAACAGTCTTGCAATAAAAATATATGATTCGAGTCCGCCATGGGGTATGTTGCAACAGCTGTTGCAACTTACCCCATCGACATGTTTGTATATAAAAGCTATCCTCACCACCAAAAAGCAGGTAACACGGGGACAGAAATATAATCTAATTACTCGTCAACTGTGATACTATTTGGATACCACATGCTACTTTCTGTTGTTAAATATGTGTAAGGTGGAGTAAAGAAAGATGAAAGTTTAAAACAATTACCTCTACAAAAAACAAACTTTCGTCCGCTACGGTTACATTAACTTGCGAACTCCTCTACTCAACTGACCACGAGAGACCTCTTTGGTTTCGTGTTCAAACTCGCCACAATTCAAAACAGTGGAGCCAACCTTGAAAGAGAAAAAGCGCTGTTGCAACGTGGCTCACCTTCCCCTATACACACGCACACTCAAGCATACACTTCACATACACACACATGCAAAATGCTCTGACATATTATTTCATGTTGTTTCATAGTATAATCGCGATTAAACGGTAACCTGGCTTCAACATTTTTTTCATTCCTTTGAGATCCCGCTTATGACAGGTTTTACTGTAAGAATTTTATCTCCCTGACACTGCAACTGGAAAAGAAGCGAGAAGCAATGGGAAAGTACCTTACATTTCTGTTTACTCATCCATGTGGCATTACTTTACTGTTTTCCCCTAATATTGGCTTGTTGCTTTTAAACGACCTAGCCTTATCCCTTGTGTTACGTAAGTGTGGTGACAGGGCGCAACTGTCGCATTCCTGGATTCAGTTTAGTTGGGGTTTACTGAAGTAGGGAGGGGGAGTTGGAGAGAGAGAAGGCGGCTTGGGAAATGGTGATAGTACCTAAGGTGGTCGTGGCATTGGATGACAATTTCGTAGTGGGATAGTTCTGCCAAGCTGCTGAAGAAGTTTGTGTGGTGAGTGGTGCATCCGGTTCCAGAAAGAATGGTGCTGAACATCGATGATTTCGTGGAGCATGGGAAGGGAGAGATCCTCATGTATTTGAACAATTCTCGTGTCTCTTGAATGTCCGGAGATCATCCTGGCTGCTCGGTTTTGCACACGCTGGAGTTTTGTGTGATGAAATGTTGCTGCGTGCTTCCAGGCTGGTGATGCGTAGGTGAGGAGTGGACGTACCATGGTGATGAAGATGTGTATTTGTGCCTCGAGGGTGTGAGGGTGTTACTGTGGAGTAGCGGATATAGTGAAACGACCCTGGATGTTCCTCGTTGTGCTATTGACTGAAGGTGGCGGTTGAAGAGAAGTTACCTGTCGAGTTCGACACCAAGGTATTTGGCACACGGTTGAAAGTCCAGATTGGCTCCGAAAAGTTGAAGTGGAGGAGAATTAGGAGAGGTTTTTCGTAAAGTGAACTGCAGTGGTTTTATCTGCGTTGATGTTGATGCGCCACTGAGTGGCCCATTCTTCGATATGGTGGAGGTGCTCCTGAGCGCAGTGGCTGGCGAAGTGTAGGTTGCGGTGTGATGTAAAGATTGCCGTGTCGTCCGCAAACGTTGCTGTAGTTGCACGCCGATGTGTAGGAATATCCGCAGTGTAGAGGTTGTAAAGCATTGGCCCCAGGACAGAGCCTTGTGGAACTTCAGCTGCTATGGGTCGGTGCTCAGTACGGGAACCATCGTACTGCACGTAGAACTGTCTGTGGTTTAGGTAAGAGTCAAGTAGGCGTAGGTACTGATGCGGGATGTTGATTTGGGCCAACTTGTAGAGTAGTCCTTGATGCCACACATGGTCGAAGACCTTGGCGACATCTAAGAACAGTCCGATGGTATGTCCTTTGCGATTTTACTGTAAGGTGATGTGTTCGACCACGCGCACTAGTTGGGCGAGCTTGTCGTGGCCTGTACGGAAGCCAAATTGATGATGGGGGGAAAAGGTGATTCTCTTCCACAATTTTGGAGAGTCGGATTTTGACGATACGTTCAAGTAGCTTGCTGAGGGTAGGCAGCAAGATAATTAGGCGATAGTTCTGAGGATACAGCGGATCTTTTCCAGTCTTGGGGATGAGAATCACTTTGGCTATTTTCCACTTGGGAGGGAAGTAACTGAATAGTATGGCGTTAATCAATCTGGTGAGGAGGACGAGAAGTTTGCGGGGAGCGTGTTTGAGTGTGGCTGGTGAAATGCCTGCTGCACTGCGGCTGCGTAACTTCTGTATGGTGCGTTGGACTTCTCTGGGAGTAGTGAGGGTGGCTGGGTCAAAGGGATCGTTGAAGTAGGTTGTTCTGAGGTATCTATGGACTTGGTGAATGGTATCTTCATCGTATGGCTCGGGATTTGTAATGAACTGCTCTTCCAATGCATCGGCGAAGGTCTCAGCATTATCACTGGAGGTGAATACAAGTCCTTGCTGTCCGTGAAGTGGTCTGTTCACTTTATTTCCTGGTTTTGTCATGGATTTTGCTCGAGACCAAAATTCATGGCTGGGATGATTGAGTTTAATTAACTTTGCAGACCAGTGGTCTGTAGCAATGCGAAGTAGTTGTTTTTTACTTTCTTCTTCAGTGTATTCCAAAGTTGTTTCTACTGCGGATGTCTTGTTTGTTGCCATCTTTTCCTAGCCCAACGTTTCATGAAAATGAGGGCGTGGGTCCGCATCTGTTCAGGTGTTAGGGTATCTGCTTGATTTCTCTGTTGGATGTTGGTGGCGATGTGGAACTTACTTTTGATGGTGGCTGTAATATCTTCAATGGCACTGTCAATATCTGCTGGGCTAGTTAACTGAATTTTGGTATCGGTAGTGTGGGCAAGGATTTCTGTGGAACGGTCCCAATCGGTGATGTATAGTGGAGGGAGTTGGTTGCGAGTGGGCATGTGGAGATGGTGGACTTCCATCGTTCCTGGAATGTGATCTGATGCTAGTGCTGTGATTGCTCTTGGATCTTCTGTGATGGTGAAACCTTTGTAGAGGGCATCAGGACATCAGGTCTCCCTCCGTGCCGGGGAAAGTGTGTTGGTTCAGTTGAGGCAATTGGGATCAGATCCAGGTTGGGCAGAGCAGCATGAAGAGCCAGTCCTGCAGGATTTGAGTACAATAATTCCACAGCGGGTGCTAGGCGTTGAGATCTCCCCCGATGAGAACTCAAGGGGCTGTGGAGGCTTCTTGTAAGCGGCAACGAGATGAATGGGTGAATCTGCAGTGTTGATTCTAATTCCTGTTGCTTCTATGGAGTTGAGTGGCGGAAGTTGAAGTTGCTGTATCGGAAGATGGTTTTTGTACAAGATGGCTTTACCTCCTTTCTGCTGTCCAATTCGGTTTGTACGGATGATGGAGTAATTTTGAAGCGATGAATTGGTTTAAGGTGGCTCTCATTCAGGAGAAGAACGTCTATTTTTTGTTCCTGGAGGAAATATTTGAGTTGAGGACGTTGGGTGATTACTCCGTCTGCATTCCAGAAAGTTATACGCAGATTGTAATTCAGCCTAGTATTATTGACTGCCATCGTCGATGATGCTGGCGGCGACTTCTACGTAGATCATAATTCGGGCTTTTGGATCTTCTACTTCATTTGCTTTGCGGAATCTCTGGAGAATTCGATCTAGTAGATTCACTTTCTGACTTCACTAGGTCCGGCCTAGAGAAGCACGAAGCGGATTACTTAAACCCGAAATCAGATAGTCAAACGTTGGCTAATAATCCGTTCTACCTGAGACATCAGGTAAAGATAAAGAAGAAAGAAATACTTCAACACCGAGATCCAACAAGGAAAACAAAGAACTAAAACTAAGCATCGTAGAAGAAGTAAACGCAGAATGGGAAAAGATGCAGGCGGAAAGAGATGGCACTCCAAAATCTCTACGAGGTGTTAGGAAAGGGCCACATGACCGGGAAACAACAAATAACATCTAGACCAGGTACGCCAGCACTGATTCCTGAAGACTCAACCAAAAGGAAGAGAACTCCAGAACAAGAGGAAGAGATTGCCAAGCGGAAAAGAGAAGAAAAAGAAATTGAAGACCTCAGAATCCACCAAGCATTCTTGGAAGGAAGGATAATGGAGTTGGAGAAAACCCAAGCGAAGTTGGAAAGGAAGAATGAGCGGCTGAGAAATTGCGAGATCAAGCTAGCACAGATACAAACCAAATTGGAAGAAAGAAAAATCGAACTCGACAAACAGGAAAGGAACATAAGCCAACTGAGACATGAAGCTATCCAAGGTAATCTTGGAATCAAGGAATTGGAAATAATTAACGAACAGATTGAGAGGAGCAAGGAAGAAATAGAAGGGAAGATGCGTGAACTTCAGTAAGATATTAAAAAGCTTTGTACAGAAAATGGGACACTAAATGCAACAAAGGGTCAAAGTGGAACCACGGCTCCGATGGTGAGTTTTGCGGACATGCTCAAAGGAGATACAGCTAAGATCCCAGAGAAGACACGCGTAATAGAGGAATTCAAAACCAACGATTGTGATAAAGCCGAAAGAGGGAGAAAACCTCAAGGACACTAGGATGAGGCTAACCAAAATCGTAACAAGACAAGATCGCCTAAATTTTCAAATTATACAGGCAAGGACGGCGCTCATACTGCAAATGGCAACAGTGCAGGATGAAGAGAAAATAAGAAAACACCCAGGGATGGCCCAAAATTTCGACTTGACGAATAAAAGTAACAAACGTAATCCTTTAATGATTATGTACAGTGTACCAGCGGAATTCAAGGAAATAGAGGCAATTGAAGAATTGATAGAGAGAAACGTCCAGAACATCACGGAAGAACAAAAACAACTGATAAGACCAAGGTTTAAGACAGGCCCAAAGAATCAAGACAGATACCATCTAGTCTTGGAAGTGCCAAAACAGGTACGGGAGATCATCCTGAGAAACCCACGTATTTACATAGGATATGAGGCCACTAACGTAAAAGACTTCCTGGTCGGCACGACATGCCTGAACTGTCACGACTATGACCACATTGCGGCTCATTGTCGGAATGATGCTAGGTGTGGAAGCTGTGGAGAGAAAGGACATAAGAAGATAGACTGCAAAGACAAGGAAAAGAGAATCTGCATTCCTTGTAATTCAAGGAAAAAGTTGTGTGGGGCTAAAAATCAAAGCGAATGTCCACAATATAAGCTGGCGTTGCAGCGCATCATAGATCGATTCGATTATGGCCTGTAACCCTGATAGATCTGACACAGCATCACCAATGTCACGAAAGAAAAAAAAACATGCAGGAAAAACGAAGCATCGAGAGGCTTTTAAAATTTAACAACAAAAAATTACAAAAAATAAATAATTGGGTGACTGAAACTTACCGAAAGTTTCCTTGAAATCAAGAATGGACATATAGACATGAATTTAGAAAATCAAGTAATACTTCATTATATAAATCCGAACTTAACCACTTTTCCAAGAGGTTTTGCTCAGACGGTGGCCTTATCGCACGATGGATATAATCTGGAGAACCTTGAATACTACAAGATCGATATGGAGGAAAACAAATATCTAGAAATTTATCTGTCTAGAAATAGTTATAACTGCAAGTTCATAAACGTCAAGTCGCCCAGAGAAACATTCCTAGAAGATTTGGAACTGACAAAAAGAAAATAGAAATTATTATACCAGCTATAGGGATGGGACTCTGGAGGGCGGAGCCCGGGGATGAACTACAGCACCTGAAGAAGTGGGAACACGATATGGAAAGTGTAGGTCTAGTTGTGATAATACAGGACCAGTATCTTTACGAAAATGTCATAAGTACATGGAACACGCTAAGGGCTACGGACGCGTAAACGGTATTCATGACCATGATAGTGCATTCAGTACATCAGTAGAAAAATACAACCATTTATACTATACACGTAAACATTACAACAATGTAATAATATTATCGTGCTCTTACTATTAACGTGGTGGATTGAAATTGAAAAAGGATTGAAACTATATACGGAACTATTATTTTAACGCTCCTTGCCAGTACTCAACCGTGCATTTTCCCTTTTTCGGAAATGATTGAAAGGCGAAAGACAGTATCAAAATCTTCAAAGTAGGCGCCATAGTGGTCAGGAAACTCCATAATATGACGTGCTAGTGTTTTAGAGAATTCTTGTATGGCTGAGATATTTGAGAGCCTAGCCTATGACGTCATAATTTGCGGGCTCTAGAATTACTCTACTGAAAATAAATAATATAAATATTTACTACATAACGGAGATCCATCAACACCATCGCGCCTACTTCTCAAAATTGTGATATTGTGTCGTCTTTCCACTATTTTCAAAAATCGAAAAATGACTGGGGCGAGCCCTAAAAATGCCTAGACCCACCATGGATAAGGAATGACATCCCTCGGCTAAAACTCAAGGCGAGAATTGAGTATTATTCGATACAGTTCTCCACGTGCTACCATTAGTTCTGCGTACTCTTTTTCCACTTCTGTACCCACCGTCCGTGGTGATTTGGTCAATGCTGAGGATTGGAAAGTATGCAGGTTCGGGCAACTTGCACGGTATAAATTTGATTCACTAGACGAATGTCATGATGGTATCTCACCATACGCTCTGGCTCCTAACTTCCCAACCGTTGCTCTTAAAAAGTGTTCGCTGAGAACTGTCATTTCCTTAGACGTGATTGACGTACACCGCACAGAGATGTTTGCCACTTCAGCACGAAAAAAAACCTTTGATACTTAATCCACCTCGTTGCGAACATCCTGCTTGTTAACCTGTAAAAAAGTGGACTTTTGGAGCACTTAAACAACATAGCAGTTTACGTAAAGAGAAACACACGAAAGTTTAAATTTCAACAAAGTAGGAATGCATGTTTGTTAAACTATATTCTGCATAATGGAGTAGGGAAATTGGGTTATAGTCCTTAAACTTACACCACAAACATTTCACACCACACCTTATGTTTCCGAATTCAACAGATCGAGTTTAGGGCCTGAGAAAATAGCAAGTTAACGTGTACACTGGTAATGCAAACAACTGTCATTATGACTCAGCTGTAAAATATGTTACTGAAAACATACACCAATGATAAAAATTACTTGTCAGTCCCTAAACCCTGTTTAATCATATTATGAATTCAAGGGAGCTTAAGAAGTACACTATCATGTTTTCACATCGACATCAATTTATTATTGTCTACAATACAACGTTTCAATCGAAACTGTTTGCAATGCAAAATATTTAAAAGTAACGAACAGCTATTGAACAAAAAAAGATTACAAATTTACATAAACAAAATGGACACTAAGAATATGCAAATTTTGTTCCATTTCCTTCATACAATCTCAAGAGTTTTTTTTTAAATTTTCTTCTTTCTTTTTTGTTTTCATATTTCACAAACACGACAAAAGAACTAAACATAAGAAAGCAGGTAAATTATTATTGTTAAAGAATAATTTCACTAACATAACCCAAAATAAACAAAAATGATTCTTTTGTGACAGCAAAGTTTAATACTGCATATCTAATGATTTTGTAGTAACTCTAAAAACACTTTCGTCAACGACGTAAGGAATCCATCTCATCTGCTGTGTACTCATACTAGGGTTATTCGATTGCAAACAGTCCAGTTCGAGTAAATATTTTTAATGTTTGGTGTGCGAGTTCACATACTGGTAGTTCCAAACCACAATTGTTTCCTGTTTCACTACGATCGGCTTGGAGGCCTTATTTTTGTCATGGTATCCACTAAATTCTCAGTATGCAGACATTAACGAAAATCTCAGTTTCTTAGCCCAAATAAGTCGTTGCTTCTTACACTAGCTTCTGAGTTACAAAAAGAGTTAAATCAACCCAAACATATGTTCAAACCATAGATAGAATTCCTTCTACATAGAAAGTGATTTTGAAAATGTAAAATTTGTTTCACTGTCGAATAGCATTTTGGAAGCCACATTAGAGTTACAACCTGGACCGAACCGCTGTAACTCAGTGGTAGAGCGTTGGCGTAGCATTCGGGAGGTTGTGGGTTCGATCCCAGCGATCGACTATCCTGACTGAGTCTTTCCAGGGTTTTCCCTCAGTCACACCAGGCAAATCCTGGGATGACACCTTCAACACGGGCCCTGGCCGATACCTTCCCGAATCCTTTCCCCTCCCCTATCGTGGCCCGAGCCTTAGATGCCTAAAGTCTATAAATGAACTGTTCAAAGTTACAACATGAAGCAGTAGGGGATCCATGTTGCCACTTACAACTAGCCTATAGTATACTGAATCCAATAGTTTTTAATCCAAGGATCTCGGGCTCAGAAGCTGAGATTTCCGTAAACGCCTGTATACTGAGAATTTGGTGCGCATCATGACACAAATAAATAAAATGGTCGAGCAACCAGATATTCAGTAATTTACGCATTACACCCAACAATGGTAAGTGGAAATAACTTAAAAGTAAGTGGGAAACTAATCCTATAGGGAGGACAGAAAGATAGGATGTCCCAGTATAGTGTTCTGGATAAGAATTTTCACTAAATGAGGAATCAGTTCGCAAAGGAGTATTCACATCTAGGAAAACCATACGTCCCTCATAATCACCTTCTGTATTGCATTTCTCAAAGGAAAGTAACTATTATGTGGTTTTACACATGTAAAAAAATAAAATAAAAAACGAGCTGGTGCGTCACATATAAAAGCACACTTTTCGTCGCAAGTATAATACTGTACGCCATTAATTGCAAGACCGTCATTTACAAGAGCCTGAAACTCTAAAACAAAATCAGCTAAATAACTCTTCAACGTCTGTTGGCTTACACTTCCAAATTTCTCACACATTCAAAAACACAATGCTTTCCAATTCGGTACTAATATTTCTGATAATTTCACTGTTTACATGGTGCGAAAACGTATTCACAACAACTTCATTTACTTCTTTAGTCCACTGATGTAAAAACACTGCTTTCCTTTAGGCATTTTTACATTGTGACGTAGGCGATTGGTTTTCCTGTAAAGAAAGAAAATTCTTATCTATACTAAGACAAAGCAGCACAGATGATATCTGGTGTAGTAAAAAGTAATCCATTATTTTTGCATGACATTGAAGGCTTGACTTACCATAGTTAGAATGATCCGATTTAGGTCACATATGCGCCGTTTTGTTCGATAACGTGTTGCCATTTGGAAGGTAATATCATGATGCCTCTCTCATAGAAGCCTTTGTCCCTATTGGCAAAAAATTGAGACAGTCGATTTTCACAAGCCTCTCTTGAAGCGAATTTTTCACCAGCAAACGTGTTCGCCATGGACAGGAACAGATGGTAATCACTCGGTGCCAGGTCCGGACTATAAGGTGGATGCATAAGAACCTCCCAACCAAGCTCCCGGAGCTTCTGGCGAGTCACTATCGATGTGTCTGGCCTGGCGTTGTCCTGGTGGTACACAATGCCTCCCCTATTGGCCAAAGCTGGGCGATTGCTGCCTTCAGACGGTCCAATTGTTGACAGTATAGTTCCGAGTTAAGGGTTTGGCCGTAGGGGAGCAGCTCATAGTAGAAAATTCCCTGCCAATCCCACCAAACACACAGCAAAACCTTCCTGGCCGTCAATCCTGGCTTGGGCACCGTTTGCGCCGGCGCACCGCGCTTCGACCACGACCGTTTTCGCGTGACGTTGTCGTAAGTGATCCACTTTTCATCACCAGTCACCAACCGCTTCAGAAATGGGTCGCTTTTGTTGCGATTCAGCAGCGATTCGCAGATGGAAATTCGGTCCATGAGGTTTTTTTGCGTTAACTCGTGTGGCACCCATACATCAAGCTTCTTTTTGTATCCAGCCTTATGCAAATGGTTCCACACGGTTTTTTGTGCAATGTTTAGCTCTTGGGCAATCGAAGCAGTGCTTACATGACGGTCGGACGCGACAATGTCCATGATTTTATCGACATTTTCGACACGTGGCCTTCCAGTGCGTGGTACATCTTTGACGTCAAAATTACCGGCACGGAATCGACGAAACCAAAATTGCGCGTGATTGGCTGTTACAGTATCAGGACCATAAACACTATTCACATTTGCAGCCGCCTGGCTTGCGTTTTCGCCTTTATCGAAGAAAAACTGTAAAATATAGCGTATTTTCTCTTTGCTAGTGTCCATTTTGACGCGCGCTCACACAACACTGAGTCAACTCATCACAACTATCTGAACAGTGTTTGTAGTACGCAATCTCATCGTTTGAACGCCATCTCGTTGAACCCGATCGGACTTATACAACGCGAGATACAGATCACTGAAGCCATCTATTGGCAAAATAATGGATTACTTTTTACTACACCAGATATATTCAACGATAAACATTACGATATATTATTTATAACATTCAGAAGAGAAAATTAAGAATAAAATGAAACGCTTGCCTTCAGGCAGTGAAGTACAAAGCCGCCGTAGCTCAGTGTTAGAGCGTTGGCGCAGCATTCGAGAGGTCGCGGGTTTCTCCAGGGTTTTCCTCAGTTACACCAGGCACATGCCAGGACCTTCAACATAGGCCCTGGCCGATACCTTCCCGAATCCTTTCCCCTCCCCTATCCCGGCCTGAGCCTTAGATGCCATAAATAAAATTCAAATTTAGCCAGTGAAACTCTGCTGATCACAACATAATATCACCTGAAGCAAGGCGTTCACGCATTGTGTTTCCACAAGTGCTATCAGCCTCTTTTTTTTTCTTTTTTTTTTTTCAAATTCCCTGAGTTCTTAGTATAGTGGAACATGTAAATAATAAGCAATAGCATTTTTTACTCCCATTACCACCCAACACAAGCATCTTTTAAATTATAAGTACTCCACAAGTGATTTTTTTTTTAAATATAGGATATTAACACATTGAAAAAATCCGGTCAGCAGTGGAAATGCAACCCATGACCTCCGCCTTACCGAGGCAGTGCTCTTTCGATCTGTGGACAGGTCTAAATCATAAAGTTTACTTCGTTTCCCTAAAAAAATGTAGATTTCCATGAGTATTCCCTGAGTTTTCCAGACATAAAATTCTCTGAGTATTCTAGGTTCTTCAGGTTTTCCAGGGTGGTAGACACCCTCAAGTAAATCTGAGAATTCGTCGTATTTTTATGCTTGAATCACTGTTTCTCTTCTTCTGAAGCTCCTCGTAATTTTTTATTCCGTCCTGTAACACGACTTACAGTTAATTATACTACTTATACCTAAGAAAACTAATGTTCATAAATATACAAGGATAATATATATAAATGAAATAATACGATTTCCTCAATAATGAAGTGGTTTATTAGGTAGATTTCGAAGAAATATATACCTATTGAGATCGGTACGATATGAAAGTATATATTTATATATTAACACGCTAGCGGCCATAATTTTGAAGATATTTGAACCAAATTTTTATATGTTGTTTCTAGGCTTAATAGCTCGGTTAAGTTCGTTAATGATCAAAATCGGTCGCCATCTTGGATCCAAAATGGCCGCCGAACTCATTGTTGTATAGAATACACAGCCTAAACCGCTGGGGCTATTGAAATCAAATTTGGCATAAAGGTACATCATCACTTTTTGATTACGAAAATGTTACCTAATGAGTTCAAAGACGCCATCTTGGATCCAAAATGGCGGAAGTAAGAAATCTATTTTCCATATCGTTTGTGGCTAGAGATACGAAATGTTGAAAAAGTCGCCACCTTGGATTCAAAATGGCCGCCGAACCCATTGTTGTATAGAATACACAGCCTAAACGGCTGCAGGTAGAAATATCAAATTTGGTAACACTATACATTATCATTTGTATGTTACTAAAATATTACATGATGTATCCAAAGACGCCATCTTGGATCCAAAATGGCGGGCCTAAAAAGCATTTTCCACACTGAGCTAGTGATACGAAATTTGGCATAAAGGTGCATTATGACGAGTAATTTAGGGAAATATTACATTTGGAAAAGTCGCCATCTTGGATCCAAAATGACCGCCCATAATCCCATTTTGCACACCGTTTGAGCTGGATAAATGAAATTTTACTTAAAGTTGTACCATCATAAGTAGGTCACGACAATATAAGAAAACTTTCAAAAAGTCGTCAACTTGGATCCAAAATGGCCGCCCCCAGAACCCTATTTCCAAATCATTGAAGGTGTATGACCAAGAGTAGGTTACAATAAATGGGGAAAACCTTCCTTTTGGGAGCGCAGCCCCCGTGGGAGGGTGCAGATGGATACCATGGTGGTGTAGTGCTGCAGGGAGATTTTGGTTAAGATAAAGGAGGCGCATCCTGTCAAAAGCACTGAAGTTGGGGGGCGAACCCCCTACGGGGTTCTGGGGGCAGAGCTCCCAGCGTAACAGAGCGAGTATATATATATATATAATATGTCTGATGAGATATCGTTGAACAGCTCTTGATGAATAATTTACAAATCAATAGCTCTCATATAAGGCGAGATTTGAATTTTTGAAAATAAAGAAAAAACTTCGAGATCTACCTCAGCCTGTAGGCCTACCGAAAGGGATTTTTTTTTTTTATTTGTTTACAGTTTCAAAGTTTGTATGAGACTGTTGGTTCTCTGCGTTCTAATGTAGGTGAGAAATGGGTCATCTTTTAAAATAGCAGTTTGCAAAACGGTCCAAAACAGTTGGGGTAATTCAAATTCTTGATGTAATATATACAAAGAAGTAAAATACAAGCCTCCTCAATGCTGCAGTCGTCTGAGAATTGAACCATTTCATTTTCCTCACACCATATCACTCCATGTACACCAGTAGGCAAATAAATAGCAGGACCTGGTGGGTTATTACGTTTCTCAGCGAACGACTCCTGAAAGCAATAAAGCATTATATATATATATATATATATATATATATATAATGTGCATTTATATTCCGAATGAGTGTATGGTAAGTTGTATT
>JAGDQP010005787.1:26177-36662 GCA_022664845.1 Lepisma saccharinum | reverse complement strand
AGTTTTTAACCCGTGTCATTTTATCCAGTGTAAAGTAGGATTGAAGGCCATTTTATCCAGTGTATATCTGGATATCAAGGGGGGAGCTATAGCCCTCCCTTGGATCCGCGCCTGGATATATATATATATAGGGAACATAATTGTAATGAAAAAAAACTTTTAAAGACTTCCTTCCTTCAACTATTTGTACTAAAAGTAACAAAATAATTTTCGTTATGCATGACTTATAAGAAAAGCATGGAGCGCTCTCTCATATATGGTCAATTATAAGTTCTTGAATTGGCGCGCCTCATGGTTTTCTTGTTAGGCACTAGGTTCTCGCTTAGCTGTTACCGGGGCTTCCCACATACAAAATCGGGGAGTATGCATGCCACCCCGGCGTACAGACAGACAGACATATGTAAATAAACCTCTATTGCATGGTGTGATTCAGTGTCGGATCTAGAAATTTTCCTATGGGGGCAAAGTTAAATTTTGCCTCGAAGATCCTCTCCGCCCACGGTGTCCTCAGCTTTCCGCAACTTCGCCATTCAACCTGGTATGACTACAACTGGCACTAGGTCCTCGCTTCGCTACTGCCTGGGCTTCCCTCATACAAAATCTGGCAGAATGCATGTCACCGTGGACGGTTGCTACCGCGGCTTCCATTGGCCAGGTTCATGCCTCCACCGCTGTTTGCACTAATCAAAGGTCCCATTCGCTCCTCCGCTAGTCAGTCAGTCGGTTATTATGTCGGGTTTTCATAGTGCAAAAGTTCCAGGCCTTTTAAGGGCCCATGCCTTTTATTTAAAGTGTTTCTTTAGCTTATTTTGGGTAATTTGATATTTTTTCATATAGATAGTATGACCGGAGATAAAAAACCTATCTTTATCTATTAAGTTAGTTTCGGAAACAAATGCAACCGAAATATTATTTTCGTTTATAAAATACTCAAGCTGGTCGACCTTTTCAGACACACCTCGGGCATTCCAGGCTAGAATAAAAGATTTACCTTTAGGCTGCAGACCCATCTACAGCAAGGGCACAGTTTACTAAAAATTGAATAATAGAAAAAGTAAGCTCATGCTTGTTAAAATCGTAGAATCTCAACAATCGATTCACATAGCTGAGCATATTTTCCTATCAAAATTGGCAATAATGTCTGTGAGAATAAGTTCAAGACTGTTAAAGGTAGTCTCAATGGCTTTGGGTAAGTCATGTGTCGTGTGACTATGGTATATTTTTTGTTTCCCTGTAGCATCTGTATCCGGCTTAGGTGTATGTAAACTACTATAATCAATGTCTGCGTCTGAGTTATAGCGTGGTTTTGAATGTTCAGTTTTATTGGTGTCTTTTGGTTGTTTTTTCTTTAGTTTTAATGGCTTGTCTTTGGGGGGAGGGGGTATGACGGATTTAGGTCGGGGAGTCGCCTCTGGTTTAGAAGTGACGCCAGAGGGAGGAAAATAGGAGATCGGTGTAAGGTTAGGTGGACTTGACACAAGTGGAGGGAAAGCTACGCCAAGTGATAGGGGATTGAAACGTTTAGGTGAAGGTACTACTGGTTTAGGTTTAGAAGTAGATTTGGTGTTCCCTACTTTGCCTTTCATCCTAGTTTCCAGTATCTTAACGTATACTGGACAGCCTCTGTAATTTGCCGGATGTTCACCATTACAATTGCAACATTGCGGTTTCTGATCTTTCTTTTTCTTGCACTCAGATGTGCGGTGTGACCCAACACATTTCACACATCGAGGGCGAACACATTCCACGACAGATTGCACTGGCGTGATTGAAATTTTGACACAGATGGCACTATACAATGACGGCCTGTCTCACATAATCCTCTACCTCACATAATCCTCTACCTTAACGCGAATTTGGAAGATGTGTTTAAGGTTAATCAGTCGTTTTTTAGTTTCTAAGTCAGGGACTGTAGTAAGAAAAAGTGGAATATCCACTTTTCCTTCATTGGTGTTTCTTCGAAACTTGTTAACATGGATGGAGGAACAATCAAATTCTGTGCGCAAGTATCCCTGAACTTCTAGGTCAGACATTTCCACGGCGAGGCCTCTTATTACGACTTTTACCTTCCTGGAAGTTGAGTACGTAAAGAACTCAACCTCTGACTTTTCCAGGTATCCTACAATACTAGTATGTGTGGCTCGATCTAAAGCCGTAATTTTGTACTCTCCCCGATTACAGAGGACGCTAATGTTGCGATATTGCCTGCAAATGGACATGTATGATTCAAAGTTACGGACTATGATTGGCGGGAATTTCCTATGATCGGACGTGTATGAAGCGGCGGTGTTTGTTTTCGTGGTATCAAGTGAGCCTCTTCGAGTAATTTGTCATTTTTGTCTTTTGGTGATGTCAAAACGGCGTCTACAAACGACTTTCTGCTACGGTCTGAATTAGTTGAGTGGGAGGACTTGGTTGATGCTACTGACTTTACTGAATCTGCGTCTGTGTCTGTAGCAGAAAGATGCAAATCTAGTTGCAATTTCTCTAGTGACTCTGTTTTTGGCTTATTTCTTCCTCTCCTTCTTTGTAGTGACTTTAATGAACGGGTGGGACTCTGCGTCAGCTGAGCTGTCCGGTGTCTTCAGGAGGCTTGCCGGAAACCGACTTGCCATTCTTCTGACTTCGGGTTAGTGTCATGTCTGCGGATGACAACTTGCTTTTAGGACCACGTTCCTTTTAAGGACCACGTGGTAGTCAGCACAGTTTTCAATGAGAGCACTCTAAGTTGAAAAGCACGGCCTAGGGCCTATGAACTAACGTAATCTATATGACGTTAAAAGAACAATATGCCTTTAGGAATTAAGTCAGACTCTTATTTGTAAGTGACAAGATGTTCTAAAGGGCAACTTCTAGATGGGTTGGATGTGCAGTGTCCTCCTCAATTAACCTCGACAAGATAGAGAGAATCCCTCCACAGCGATCTTAGAATTTGCCACCGAAAGCTCTAGTGCCGAGACTCAATCTTGTCAACGTTAAAAGATTCAGACTCCAACCGTCTGAAAAAGACCAAAAAAGAAAAAATAATTAGTACATAAATTATACACAAGAAAATACACTTGTACGCAGCTTTCTCTTAGCAATAAGAATTGCTGGTAAAGAGAATTAGCAATAAGAATTGCTATAAAGGTAACTCGCTTTTTCAATGTAGATTGACGCTTTTCAATAAAGTATTTCGCTTTTTCAATGTGAGATTGCTGCACTTCTCAGCACATCGTATCTATTACAACACAAGTGTAAAGACAGGACAGTTTCTTCACCGTCGCGCAGCAACCCACGGAGAGAGATCTTCCGCCAATGGCATCCAGTCCAGTGTTGGGTTCTTGGCTGATTTTTCTTGTAATGAAGCGCCGGGACTGGTCCCTTTTCTTCTTTCACGAGTTGGTTTCTTGAAGTGTTAGGTCGCTTGAGTTCATGGCGAGGGCAGCGAGGCGACTGTAGCCACGCTGTGATTTTCAAGTTCGTGATGCAGGATTTACCAATCTGGGCTGGGAAAAGTGGTGTTTTTGGTTTAGGTGTGAAACAGGTTATTTTATTAGGTTTGGTGGAATTGCTTTGAGGTTATTAGGTTATTTTGTTGGGTTGCATAACTGTAGGGTTATTATATTAGTTTAAATTCATGAGTTGTTTTGTTGGGTTGCATAACTGTAGGGTTATTTTATTAGGTTAAATTCATGAGTTGTTTAGTTGGGTTGCATAACTGTAGGGTTATTTTATTAGGTTAGTTCGTGGGTTGTTTTGTTGGGTTTCGTAACTTGTGGGTTATTTTATTAGGTGAGGTAGGAGTTCTTGTGAAGGGTGTTTCTTTTTCTTAGTTTGGACGGGGCATCTTGTGGACGAGGCGTTGTGGTGGGATGGTCGCGATGTTTCTTACTTCTTGGCTGGGGTGGTTTCGAAGTCTGTCCCAGAGTTGAAGTTGGAGTCGTTGGTGGTGGTCTTGGATGTATGCTGTTTACGTGTCCTCGTGCAGTTGAATAATTCTAGTTCCTCTTTCGTGCCGGTCAGGATTCTGAGGGCGTGGTTTTGCACTCTTTGAAGTTTTATTAGGTGGGAGGAGGCTGCATGTATCCAGGTAGAGCAGGCGTATGCGATCATTGACGTGATCGTGGCGGTGTAGATGTGGTAGCGGGTGGTATATTGCAGGGCTGGATTTCTGAGGAGAGAGAAAAGTCTGGTGGTTCGTTGTTTGGCTTTTGTAAAGAGGGCTTCAATGTGTGGGCCGAAAGTTAGTTTTTTGTCCAGGGTGACTCCAAGGTATTTTGCTTCGTTTGAGTATGGTATTGCGTGATTGAACAGTGTAATAGGGGAGGGGAGGGAAGTCATCGTCTCTTGGTGAAGATTACTGCTTGTGTTTTGTTGGGGTTGATTTTGAATCTCCATTTGGTTGACCAGTCTTCTATGCTTTCGAGTTGGCGGGTGACGGCACGGTGGATGTAGTTGAAATTGCGGTTCGTGACGAAGATGGCAGTATCGTCTGCGAAGGTCGCAAGGCTGCAGGCTGGCATGGTAGGAATGTCGGCAGTGTACAGTGCGTAAAGTAGAGGTGAAAGTACACTGCCTTGTGGGACACTGGCTCTGATTGGTCTCGGTTGAGAGTAGGCGCCTTCGCATCGTACTTTGAATTCTCTTCACTGGAGATATGAGTTGAGAAGGTGGCTGTAACAGTGAGGGAACTGCTGCTGGATCATCTTGTAGAGGAGACCTCGGTATCACACTCGGTCAAATGCCTTGTCTACGGCGAGGAAAATTCCCATGGTGTAAGCCTTGGTATTGAATCCTAGGGTGAGTTTGTCCACCACTCGCACAAGTTGAAGTTCGGTGTGAAACTGTTCGTGAAAGCCAAATTGATGGGTAGGAAGGAGTTGTTGTGCTTCTGCATGGTTTCTTAGGCGGGTGAGGAGGATTTTTCGAATACTTTACTGATTGTGGAAAGAAGACTTATGGGGCGATAATTTTGTGGGAAGAGTGGGTTTTTACTTGGTTTGGGGATCATACAAATGGAGACTTTTTTCCAAGGTGCGAGGAAGTGCTGGATAAGGAAGATTGTATTGAATAGTAGGGAGAGGTGTACTGGGTGCTTCCTTGAGAGCTTGGTTCGGGATGTGGTGTGGGCCAGACGTTTTTGGGTTGGGAGATGTTTCAGGATTTTTGCTACTTTTGGTGTGGTTAGGTTTGGTTCTTGTAGAGGTTGTTGTGCGAGGGCTTCTCTCAGCTGTTGATTGACTGTGTGAATATTTTCTTTTTCATATAGGTCATGATTTGGTTGAAATGAGTCTTTAACTGATCTGCAAATATTTCTGTTTTTTCATCTGGAGTAAAGCTTAGTCCTTGAGGTCCATGTAGAGGGCGTGACCGAGTGTCGTTTGTTTTCCGGGACATTTGGCGGGCTAGCTTCCAGAAGGTGTTGTTCGGAGCGTAGACTTCTCGCAGGTTTTTGTCCCACTCCGGGTTTCTTTGGTTTGTTAGTTCTTTCTTCACTTTGTTCGTGAGGCGGTTATAGTCTTTTTAGTTCTGGATGTCTTGTTTCTTGCCACTTCTTCCTGGCGTAATGCTTAAGTTTGATGAGAAAACTCATGTTGTCCCCTGTGGTGCTGTTTCTGGGGTTGTGTTTTTTTTTGGTGGTGATCTGGTTGAGTGCTGTGAGTATTAGGGCTGTGAGATCGTGGGTTGCTTCTTCTACTTCTTCTGCTCTCTGAGGGTTTTGGAGTTGCGGTAGCTCTTCTAATAGATATCTACGATATGCGTTCCAATCGTTTGTCTTCTGGATTTTGGGGCGGGGCGTGGGAAGAGTGAGTGAGAGACGGAGAATGCCATATATACTGGATTATGGTCAGAATCCAGGGCGTTGATGGGAAATGGGCCGTTCACTATATCAATTCTTGCAACTAGGCTAGGTCAAGCATGTCTGGTCGTCCGCCGTGCCGTGGGAAGTGCGTAGGTTCTGTTGGGGCTATGGTTTCGAAGTCAAAAGATGGGAGGTGTGCATGAAGTTGGATGCCTGCTTGGTTTGATGTTCTTGAGTGCCACAGTTGATGCTTGGCATTGAGATCCCCCTCTAGAATGACTGTCTCCCAGTCGGTGAAGTATCTCAAGGTCTTGACGAACTAGTAGATTTTCAGGTCTTTTATATGTGGAGATTATCTGGATGGGGCCGTTGTGGGTGTAGAGCGTGATACCTTTTGCTTCAATTCCTTGTAGTACTGGCAATTGGAGGCGTTGGAAGGGCAGGGAATTTTTTATAACTATTGCTGTGCCTCCTTTGCGTGCGTGGAGTCTGTCATCTCGGAGGATACAGTAGTTGAAGAAGAAGAAACTATGGTAGGGTTTGAGGTGGTTTTCGGTGATCAGGGCTATGTCAATTTTCTGGGTTGTTAGGTAATGTCGGAAGGCCGGAATTTGCTTGTATATGGCATCGGCATTCCAGTGGACCATTTTTGTCTGGTGGGGTGGGGTTGTGGATAATTTTGGGCCATTAGCTTGGACTACAGACAAGAGTTCAACGGACAACACTAATTGTTCTACTTCGTTTTTGGTGTTTCTAAGCTGGGGGCCAAGTTCAAGTAACTTCTGAAATAGGGCTTTGAGATTAACTTGGGAGAGGAAGGTGAGTAGTTGTCTGAGTACATCGACTAGGGATGGTTCTTGTGCTGTTGATTCCATGCCTTCTGGAAGGGTGCTTTCTGGTGCTGCTGTTGCTTGGCTATTGGGAAATTTGCGTGATGACTGCGGTAGTTGCGGATTTCTGTATTTGAAATTGTCAGCATAAGTTTGGTGAGGTTTCTGGATCCTGTTACCTTGTTTTGGGTTCATCTGTTTTTGGACGAAATTGTCGTGATATGGCCAGTTCTGATTTTGGACGACTTTATTGTAATCTGGCCCTTTCAGTTTTTGGACCACGTTTTGTCGATCTGGACCTTGTTGTTCATGGATGATGTATTGATTTCGGTCTGTTCGCTGTTGTTGCTGTTGTCTTCTATTGTTTTCGACTGCTTTGAACACCTTGCAGCCACGGTAGCTGGCTACATGGGGTCCGCCGCAGTTGGCACATTTTGCTGGAATTTGTTCTCTTTTTACATACTTGGGTTAGATGTCTTTCACCACACTTGACACATTTGGGCTTGGACTCACAAGTGTGCTGGGTGTGCTCCAACCTTTGCCATTTGAAACACTACGCTATCTGTCCTCCGCGGTGGGGTTCAATTTTGGTGACATATTGTAGAAGCCTGGTGATGTCATAGATTTGTTTGGCGTTGGGGCTACGTTTCAAGGATACAAGGAACAAAGGATACTGCACTCGCTGTTCTCGATTTATTTTGCTTTTTCCGGACAGTTGGGTAACTCTGGACCAGAAGTGTGAGTTCTTGGAGAGCGTTTTGGATATGTTCAACTGGGGTGTCGATGAGGAGTTTTCTTATTACAACGCGGAGTGGACGATCTTCTCTAGGTCTTTCTGTGGCGTACTGCTGTTCGGTTTGTTTGCAGTATGGAACAGCTTTTTCGAAGGCCGACATGGTTTTAAAGTGCAGCTTCATGCCGTCTCCGGAAGGGTAAGAAAGTGGTTGGTCATTGCAAGCTTTTGCTAATGAATGTTCGAAACGATATTGGTTTGTAATTTCATAAATAAAAAGAGCTGGAGGACGTTTTGGCAGGATTGGTTTGGTTTGGTTTGTCTTTTCTGGTCTTCCTGTTTTTCTTCTTTCTCCCTCTCCTCCGATGTTTCTTGCTGGCTTAGTGCATCATTTTGCTTGTTGAGTGGTGCAAAGGGATTGTGATTATTGAAATTTACTAGTGACTTTACTGGAGTGATGGGGCATGATCGCTTTTTTCGTGGTGGTTGGTGGAATGAATTTGGATCATCTTAGGAAGGGGGGTCTAGGGAAATGGCGCCTTCTTTGTGGTTGAAGGTGAATTCCTGCGTCTTCTTATTTGGGGCATCATTTTCGGTGTCTGATGGGCCTTCAAACTCGAAATAATCATCTTGCGGAGAGTGACTTTTTGGGGTTTAGGGGGTTGCAGGGGGTGGGGCGGTGGCTGACACCTCTTCGCACGTTCTCCTGGCAGCTGGTAGACCGTTGAACATTTTTTATTTTTAGTTTCCTGTGTCTTTAATTGGGGCGGATTTTTGCCCAGGGAACGGTTTGCAGATGGTTTTGGGGGTTTCTTTCGGGCCCATGCGTTTGGAAGGGGGGGGGGCTTTTGGACCTTGATACGTGTTTGTTTACAAAGTTTCAATGTTCTGGCTTAATATTTGTTGGTGGGAGGGGAAGTCGAAGTTCGGCCCGGACCTTGTACTTCTTGACGTCTTACAGACAACTTCCACCAATCCAATACTAGTTCTTGGCTTTTATTTATTTTTGTTGTGAAGCTTCGGGACTGATCCCATGTCTTGTTTCCTTAGTTGGTGAGTTTCGGTGTTGGTTGGTAGTTTCATCTACTTTCCTGGCGAGAGCAGTAAGACGGCTGTGGTCTCACTGTTTTTTTTCCTGGTAGTGGGAGGGTTTTTTTTATCATGAAAAGGGTTTTTTTCCTTAGGGGGTGGGATTTTAATTTGGATTGGATTTGCGACGTAGTTGGTGTTGTGATGGAGAGTTAGTGGAGACGAGGCATCTTATGGACTTGGCGATGTGGCTGCTCTGTTGCTATGCTGTGTACGTTTTCATCTGGGTGTTCTCGTAGGCGATTCCAATACTGTTGTTGATGTCTTCTTAAGTGGTCCTCTAAGTAGGGTATCTCTGCATCCTCATGGAGTTGAATTGTTCTGGTCCCACTTTCATGACCGGTCAGCAGGCGGAGTGCGTGGTTCTGTACTATTTGGAGTTTCTTCTTATGGCAGGTTGCTGAATGAAGCCAGGTGGGTGCTGCATACGACATCTGAGATCTGATCATTGCCTTGTAGATATGGCTGCTGGTTGTGTAGCTGAGTGCCGGGTTGCGTAGAAGTGGTGCCAGTCTGCCTGTTCTCTGCTTGGCTCGGTTTGCGAGGTCGGCTATGTGTGGTCCAAAGGTTAGTTTACTATCTAAGATGACTCCTAGATACTTGGCTTGTGGTGTGAATGGTATGTCCTGGTTGAACAGGGTGAGTTGCTGTTGGGGTGGGATGGTTCTTCTCTTAGTGAATATAACTGCTTGGCTCTTCTCTGCATTTATGCGGATTCTTCTGGTTGTTGCCCAATGTTCTAGTTGCTGGAGTTGTCTTCTGATGGCGATATGGGCGTAGGCTGTTTTTATTGGTTGCGAATATTGCCGTGTCATCGGCGAAAGTTGCTAGACGGCGTGGCTGGGCTGTGGGGATGTCTGCTGTGTAGATTGTATACAACAGTGGGGACAGTGCGCTTCCTTGGGGTACTCCTGCTCTAATTCTTTTTTCGGATGTTGTGCCTGCGTAGTTGATTTGAAGTTCTCTTTGCTGGAGGTATGATTGCAGAAGGTGGGTGTAGCAATCTGGGAATTGGTGCTGGACGAGGCTGTTGAGAAGTCCGGTGTGCCACACTATCAAACGCCTTCTCGACATCTAGAAAGATGCCGATTGTGAACGCGTTACTGTTGAAGCCCAGTGTGAGCTGATCCACCACTCGAACTAACTGTAGCACTGTATCGTATTGTTGTCTGAATCCAAACTGGTGGTTGGGTAGGAGATTGATAGCTTCTGTGTGGGATCTGAGGCGGCTGAGAAGGATTTTTTCAAAGACTTTACTTATTGTGGAGAGCAAACTGATTGGGCGGTAATTCTGTGGGAAAAGTGGGTTCTTGCCTGGTTTTTGGATCATGCATATAGTAGCTAGTTTCCAGGAGGAAGGGAAGTGCGAGGTAAGGAATATGGTGTTGAATAAGAGAGAGAGACACTGCAAGTCTTCTCGGTGCTTCTTTCAAAGCTTCATTTGTAATTCTGTCTGGTCCTGGGGCTTTGTGAGGAGGGAGTTGTTTGAGGATCTTGGTGACTTCTTTTGGAGTTGTCAGGGCTGGCTGCTGCTGTGGCTGTTGTGATAGTGTTGTTCTGACTCTTCTTCTTGCTTCCTGAGCTGTTTCTTCATCATAGAGTTCTAGATTCGACTGGAAGTTTGTTTCTAGTTGATCTGCGAAGATTTCCCCTTTTTCTTCCGCAGTGAATTTGATACCCTGTGGTCCTTTGAGTGGTCGTGCTGTGTTGGTGTCCTTCGGCTTGGTCATCTGCCTAGCTATCTTCCAGAAGGCATTGCTGGGAGGTCGATTTCTCTCAGCTTGCTGTCCCATTCCTTGTTTCTTCTGTAGGATATTAGGCGTTTTACTTTCTCTGTTAGTCTATTGTAGATCTGCTTGTACTGTGGGTGACGTGTAGTCTGCCATCTCAACGACGTTTGAGTTGAAGATTCAGTTGTAGGTTGTCATGGTGTTGCATCGGGTCGTTGTCTCTTGTTGATTTTTTTGTGTTTTGGTTGAGTGCTGTCTGTATCAGGGCGGTGAGTTCGTTGACTGCATTGTCGATGTCTGCTGCTGTTTCTGGATGTG